>CM060948.1:199069471-199229471 GCA_030765055.1 Mantis religiosa | reverse complement strand
CACAAAGCCTGCTCCAGAAAAGTCCAAAAAAAGAAGTGCAAGAGCATCTCCGATATCATTGTCTGAGTCATCTTCTGGGGAGTACTCCGACTGGCGACAGTCATCTACGTCGGTCGGAATTTCCAATCGCTTCGAGCCCATGGAAGCGAAATATGTAGAAGCCAAACGGCCCTCTTCCTCAGAAGATATGTAGCAGGAAATATCTGACCACACTGCTGCATCTGCAGCAAAGACGAGGCAGGATAAGCCTGCAGAACCTAGCCCTACACATAAGAAAAAGGGCAAATTGATCCGACCACTGCTGAAATCTACGTAATATGCGTACTTATTTGACATATCTCATTACTGTCACCTTGGCTAATCTTCAATGGAACATACGAGCTGTAAAAGCACATGACCAGAACTGGAACTTTTGCTCAGTAAGCATAACCCCTTGTTGGTATGCTTACAAGTGACTAAGATACGACCACAAGACATGTTTAAAATCAAACACTACACACCACTGAGGTGTCATATTGAAACAGAAGGGGGCATTCCCGCTCACGAGGGCACTATGATGCTCCTCAGGGATGACATATTTGTCGATTGTAGATTAAGCTGCCATCAATCGAATTTTGCATTTGCAAAGTATATGTACCTCCATCAGATGACCTCTCGTTAACTGAACTTGAAGATCTGGTTTCCCAACTTTCAACACCATTTCTAATAGTGGGAGACTTTAATGCCCATCACCTACTTTAGGGCTCAATCGGGCATGTTCGAGAGGCAACCTCATTGCAAAATTCCTGAAGAGCAATAAGCTGGTTCTCCTGAACACCGGAGAGCCAACGTTCCTTTCAGACCTCTTTAAAACCTATTCGCACATCGTTTTGGCAGTGTGCTCATCCCAGGTAGCAGTTTCATTACAGTGGAATGTCATCTCTGATTTACTTTCCAGTGACCACCCCCCATGTCTTGTTAGTCTCTTAGCACAAGATGTATCTCCCTCGCGTATCCCTAGATGGCGCTTTGATCGTGCCAACTGGAACATTTACACCCATTTGGCTGTCTTTGGTTACAACAAGCACCATTCTGAGAATGATTTAGTTGATCATCTCACAGAGAAGATTCTTTCCGCTGCAGAGCAGTCTACTCCACGTTCGGCTACTCACCTCGGTGGATTTTCTGTCCCATGGTGGACCAACGACTACCGGAATGTTATTCCTGCTCGTATACGTGCTCTAAGGGTATTCCAATGACACCCTTCCCTAAGTAATCTAATGGAGTACAAGAAAGCACGTGCAAAGGCTAGGAAAATAATTAGGGATAGCAAAAACACCTCATGGAACAACTTTGTATCATCTTTTAACAGACGTGCACCTTCATCTGTTGTATGGGATAGGTTAAGGCGCCTGGCCGGACACTCAACCCACTTGACAATCGCTGGTCTGAAAGTAACTGCAGGAGTTGTTGTTGATCCGTTTGTCGTGGCCAACAACTTCAGCTGTGCTTTCGCACAGGTGTCTAGCTCAAGTAATTATTCTCCTTTGTTTATCTCAATTAAGACTCCGGTAGAATCTCAAGGTTTCGTGTTCAGTTCCAGAAACCTTGAAGATTATAACCGCCTCTTCACCTTGGCAGAGTTAGAACACGCTCTCTCATCATCGCGACTGACAGCACCAGGACCGGACGGAATCCACGTACAAATGTTACATCTCTCACCTGAAGGTAAGGCATTCCTGCTCGAGGTCTATAACCGTGTTTGGGTTGATGGCACGATTCCTGACAGGTGGCGAGAAGCCACCATTATACCTATCTTGAAAGCCGGCAGGGACCGCCTCCTCGCTTCTAGCTACCGTCCTATTTTCCTCATCACTTGCGTATGCAGGGTGATGGAACGCATGATAAATGGGCGGTTGGTATGGTGGCTGGAAACGCACAACCTACTGAATAACATCCAGTGCGGTTTTTGACGACGCCGTTCCACAGTGGATCATCTTGTGTCCATGTCAACACAGATTGTGAACGGATTTCTTAAAAACTGCCAAACATTTGGAATATCTTTTGCCCTCGAAAAGGCTTATGATACGTGTTGCCGGGCAGGGTTGCTACGTACTCTGCACACCTGGAATATACGTGGACACCTACCACTCTTCCTTCAGGATTTCTTGAAAGACCGCGTACTCCGAGTAAGGGTTGGCTCGGTTTTTCGAATCCTTTTGTTCAAGAGAACGGTGTTTCACAGGGATCGGTACTAAGTGTTACGTTATTTGCTATTGCGATTAATTCTATCTCGGAATGTGTACCTCTGGGGGTCTCGTCATGCCTATTTGTAGACGACTTTGCTGTCTACTCTACATCTAAGCGCACACCGTTTTGAAACGAAGCGTTATCTGTCCCACAAGTGCTGCTAAAGTGTTTTTCCCTAGCACATCTTAGGACGTCTCTGCAGGTGCCACACAGCTTTGCAGAAAAGCTAGCGGACGATAAAGCAGTAGTGGAGAAGGTTTTTAGATTCTGTTCTAGATTAGACCTTATGATTCAGTGAACGAAATTTTTAGTAGGTTTTGATTGATATTTCTTTTTACTTTTTTATGTACGTATAGTTTTAATTGGTTTATTTACACTTGTATAGTTTTTAGAAATTTTTATAGCTATCTTTTGCCATAACTAGTATTTTTAAGCGCGCTGATGACCGCCGTAGTTAAGCGCCCTTATACACATCATCATCATCATCATCATCATCATCATCGTTTGTACACTGTCAAGAAATTGCTAACAAATTTACATACACGTAGAGCAAGTAATAATGGCCATTACAGTGCTAATGCCAAAACGTCTCTTGGTAACATAAAATATGGGTACGTTTATTTATTTGTATTATGAAAGCTGTCTGGGATAAAATATATAGATATACTCTTTACGCAAGTGTTATGAACATTACCACTTACCTCCCAAGTTCATTGTATTTTAAGGTGCTTTAAATATTTTCTAGAGCAAAAATATTTAAGAGTCCGATCACTTGAAGTGCATCAAGCCGCACTTATTGGGAAGACACTGTGGCAACACAGAAGAACTTCGGTTGGTTAGTTGCCTGCCTCATAGAACTCGACAACCTTCATCCAATTTGAAAGTTACAGTAATCACCTCGGTTAGCAGGTGTAATGCAACCTGCGGATTTAGATATTTTTTGCTAAAGCCAACTTAACCAACTCATCGTGTTTTGCTATTTTTCAGTATGAAGCAAAGGTGCTTCAGTTTTGCTGAGCTTGAGAAATGCCAAACAGGCTTCTTCAAGTTGAACCTGTCTTGCATATAAGTCACTCTAATATTCTGTTTGGATTTAGGAGTTCTGGGTGTTCCTCACTGTATTGTTTTGGTTTGTCATATTTTAATCGCATATTCAGCCATTGATCTGCAAGCCTTATTTTTCCTCTGAGTCAGATTAAATTTTTTTCATAATTTTAATATCAAAACAGATATGACGTGGCAGTCATTTGAACGAAAGTGTAAACATATATTATATATTTTATAAATTGTATATATTGTGTGAAAATAGCTCAATTAAATTTTTGTGCGTTTGTTGTTCTTTAGAAGGCACATTAGCTCAGGTATAATAATTGGTTCTTTTGAGCGGTGATTCCTTCTGTACTTCCCATCTTTCTCTTCTTTTGCATTTGAAGTAACCGCAAGATCGCTTGGCTCCTTTTTTACTCTTTTGTTGTTCTTTACACGGCACATTAGTTCACGTACACTGACTGCTTCGTGAGCCGTGATTCCTCATATAATGCCCTTCTTTCTGTTGTTTGCCATTTGAAATGAGCACGTGATTGCTTGGCTCTTTTTTTGGCTCTTTTGTTGTCCTTTAGAAGGCACATCAGTTCAGGTAAACTGATTGCTTTTGAAACGAGTATTCCTTCTATAATTACTTTCTTTCTGTGGTTTTCCATTGGAAATAAGCTTGTGATCGCTTGTTTCTGTGTGCAAAACACATAGAGTATCCAGTATTATCAGATCTGACTGTTGAGGTGGTTTACCTGACCCTGATTTCCCTTTTGTATTTGAACCTATGTTTATTTGAAGCTTTGGGTTATAACAGTTGTTATTTTTATTAAGAGTACCCATCTGATTAGCATTTGTCAATATTTCACTAACTATTGCACTATTTTTATTGTTGTAAGGCATTTTACAGTTTGCAAGCTCATTATTCTGAAATAACGTTTTAGCCTTATGTTAACCAGTGAGGGTTTTTATTACAAAACCTTCAGGAGCAGAAGGGTTCAGCTATTACTTTATATCTTCTATTACAGTTGTCAACAGAGAGTTTATTTGTGCAGTTTTTATTACATTTTTCTTCCAAACCTGGACTGAGCAGTGCAATAACTTCATTTTTAATGTTTCCAAAAAGGCTTAAAAGGAATAACCAAAACCAGGTTCCATTTTGGAAACACTTGATTCTGTTTTGAAAATAACAACACTTTTATTAATGTAATCAGTATTCCTAAAAAGCTGACTTTGCTCGTGCGCTTTTATTTGTTGTGCTATTAGAAACTGATTTAGATCTTATTTCACTAATCCCCATATTATCTGTGCAAGAATTTGTACTAGATTTTACAATGTTTATTGCATCCTCTTCAAATGAATATTTTTGCTTATGTTTAACAGATTTATTACATTAAACCAAATTTTGCAAATTCAATTGAGGATCTGCATTTTGAATTTCATCATTTGAATTTGCAGCTTTCAGAATGTTTTCAACTTCTTGAGAACACTTCACCATACATTCATCATCGTCATCATCTAACAGTATTATGAGATCCTCTCCATCAACTGCACGCGAATGTTATGTACTTGACACGTTAATATCATTTAGAAGTTTTACATTTAGTCCGCTTTCTTCCTCCGAAAACAAAACCTCATTCGAGGTTGCTCTAGTAACGTCAGAGGTACCAGGGGTGCTCGGGGAACGCAGCACCCGCACCACGGCAGCTGAAAGGAACGCATACCCACCCCAATGGGACTTCTTGCGCCTGGTCTTGGTTATAAGTTTACAAGTGTAACTGTATATTTGAGCCTTGTTGCACCTCCGGAACCTGGGAATCAAGTTTCACTGGCCTCAAAAAATGTAATCTTCTCCGGAGGTTGTAGATGGTCCTGGTGTTGTTTTTGGCGAGAATTCTGCTGATTCTGGCGGATAGCTAGCATATTCGTCGCCTGGATAGCTTCTGGTCTTATTTTACCTTCGTCCATTTTCAAGAACTAACAACTTTTGTATTTTCTGATATGCTTAATTTCAATTATCCTTTTTGCGCTTGGTCTTGGTTATAAGTTTACAAGTGTAAGTGTAGGATATTTCAGCCTTGTTACACTCCCGGAACCTGGGAATGAAGTTTCACTGGTCTCAACAAATATTTAATCTTCGCCGGTGGCTGTCGATGGTCCTGGTGTTGTTTTTGGAGAGAATTTTGCTGATTCTGGCGGATAGCTAGCATATTCGTCGCCTGGATAGCTTTTGGTCTTATTTTACCTTCGTCCATTTTCAAGAACTAACATCTTTTCTATTTTTTGATATCTAAAATTTAACTGTTTTTTTTTTGTGCTTCATTATGTGCAGAGGTTCTACCCAAAAGTCCAAAGGCCCTGGCCTCCATCTACTCGGCAGCAATAGATATACTTGGGGCTCTTTCCATAGCGCAATACCTGATTTCCTAAAAATTTCCCAACTCCCATCAACAACGTTAAGACGGGATGGAAGTGGTTACGCCACTTGCGCGTCAACCCTGCAGGTAGGACTACCGAACACCTCGGTGGGGCAACCCTGTGATCTAGCACGCCTTCTACTAGCTCTGTAGGATAGTACCCTGGACTTAAGAGGAAACCCTCTTCCCCCTCCGGGCGGACGTAGCCTGGCCGGAGGTACCCAATTTCCCCTGGGTGTCGGGAACAAACTGCCCCTCTCGAGTCCAACCCAATCCGAACAACTCCCCGACGGTAGGGGCTCGGCTGTTCGGCCCGGGGTTCCTCTAGTAACGTCGGAGGTACCACGAGAGCTAGGCTCCTCAGCGCCGGCACCACGGCAGCTGAAGGGAACGGATCCCCTCACCAACGGAACATTTTGCGCTTGGTCTTGGTTATAAGTGTACAGGAATATGAGTATATGTCAAACTTTCTACTTATTTTCGTCGCCGAATACTAACCTTGGTGTACCATTTCTGCTTCTTCTTCTGACGCATTGCCCTCATGGGTGTTGCAATCAGTGAGAAATGCCAAACAGGCCTCTTTCAAGTTGAATTTCGCTTGCATATAAAGCACTCTAATATTCTTTTTAGATTTATGAATTGTGGGTAATTCCTCGCTGTATTGGTTTGATTTGTCAAATTTTAATGGCATATTAAGCCTTTGATCTCCAAGGCTTATTATTCGCCTCCTTTCCTCTGACTCAGATGGAAATTTAATCCGTAATTTTAATGTCAAAACAGATATGACTTGGGAGTCATTTGTAGGAGTAAGAGAAAGAGTTCTAAACTTACAACTCTTTTTGTATTTATTCTCAGCCATTTAACTACAATGGTCCTATTACCTGCCGTTCTCCTTTGGAACATACCGCCTATTGGTGATGTGTTACAGGCCTTTGTTACCCTTATTAAGTTGTTTACAAAATATCTTCCATCATATGGTCCTCAGATTTAGGCAATAAAATTTAGAGTGCTGATGTTAATTTATAAATTACTCTCTTGATATTCTGATTTCTTCGCCTCCAGTAACTCATGATAAAACATATGGAAGAGAAGTGATACATACTACGAGCCGTGTGAAAATTATTCTTGTGAACTGTGCGGGAACCAGTGCGAAAGATATCACATCATGACATGTATCTACAGAGAGCTATCTGTCTTTGAGTACAACAAAAGCAATAAGTGAAACATTGTGAACATAATTCCCATTCGGTTGCATCTTTTTCTTTGTATAATATGACCAACAGTTGTGATGTAGATGAACAGAAAGATTAGGCAAACCGAACTGCTGGTAGTGCACATGCTGACAGAAGCCCTACACAGTGTTGCCAAATAATTTTAATGAATAGCTTTAAAATAAATAATGTAATAACATAACTACACATATTGATATGCTTACTTTGCATATTTATTTTTGCATATTTATTTTGCATATTTATCAGCTCTTATTTTACATATACAGATATGACTATATAGGCTCATATGTAGAGAGAACATGAAAAGTCTTAACCTTGTGTCTTAAGCACTTTGTGAATACTAGTAGTAAGTAGAACATGAGGATCAGATCTACCCCACTAACTGCAAATACTGTTAGTTACCGCTAAATTTTGAGAATTGTATTTCACCATTAAAATGTAAAATTTGCTGACTCTCCCAGCTGCCCTGCCTGGCATGAAATTAGAATAATTCTTCATAAATTCTATCCATTCTTATCCAGCCCCTAGTTCATTAGTAACGCCACACTGCTGCAACAGGTCTCTCCGTACCAAAGTATGACAATGAATATTTAATCACGACATGGAGAGAGCGAATTGAACAGTATATGGGCTGCCGAGGTTTTGACACTTTAATTACAGCTTTCTTTGCTACCAGTGGATTATCTATCGATCTGTCCGTCCCCAGACGGGTATAGAACCATATAATTAATGACACAGTTGTTGTTTGTGTGTCAGAGCTCGTGTACGTTCTTTAATTGGCTATCGCAACTGAGGCGGAACCCCTTTTTTAACAATAGGGGTTGAGCAGGAAGCTTCCATTGTAAAACTTGGTCTGTTGTAAACACTAGATCGTGGGATAAAAACTCTGTGAAAATATTATTTATCAGATTTGATGACAGTTAGGTATTACTAAATGTGCAATGTGTAAATCTGATGGACAGGAGCGTAGGCGTGTTGCTTTGCTTCTAGAATACTGTATTTCCAAATGTGACAAGCATAAAGGTCTACTGTTACATGTTTGGTTATTATTGGAGCTGAGGGATGTCTGGATTATTCGTACATTTCATTGCTTAACCAAAGGGCACATTACATTGTTTTATCATTTAAAGCCAGTCGTACTCGAGCCATATTTATATGAAAAGCTGTTGGTTCTACCTGTTATAGTGGCTGGAAAGGATAAAAACGTCATCATTTAAAGCAGGGAGAGAACTCAATGAGTTCTTGTACCATTCCCTTCTATTCTTATGTACTTAAAAAGAGTTTGTTAGTAGGACAGTTCTGACAGCTAGAACTTGCAGCTCAGTGAGAATTCTCATGGAGAGGAGGTTATGTTTGCTTCACCAAAATGAGAGATTCCGAAAGCGTTTAGGCACATTATAAGAATGATATAAACATGCTTAGAGGAATTTAGTTCTGAAGACAGCGTGCACATTTTTTGCAGTCAGTTAATGAAAAAACTGGGGTCAAAGTGCTTGCGTTAAGTGAGAAGCGAACCAACCAAAATAAATGTTGAAATTAAGAAATGTACCTGAAGAAGTACATAAAAGCAAAATATCTGCATCTTAAAAGATTAAAAGTTTATCTGCTTATCTAAACATTCAACCAAAATAAATAATTTATAGGTTTACAATAACTCTACATTAGTTAATTTTATTTACATAATTGAGAGCAAGGCTAAATATTAGCTATCTTCCTTGTACATATTTGAACCTACAATAAAAATGGCGACTTCGGAATATAGATGAAATATTAGTCAGGTCTTCTATAGAGAATGTTAAGTTCTGGATTAAGTACCTGCTCAGACTCAGTGCGTGGCTGCAACATTTCGCGAAATTTGACATATCTTGTAGCGAATCAAGGTACTTACGGAGCAAAGCTAAGATACGATAAACTGTAAATGAGTTGCAGTTCTGTCATACTTTTCACTAATATTTACCTTATCCTTTGCAAATTTCAACTGCGTGTGAGAATGACTTTAGAGCGTATTTAGTTCTGCTAAAATAACAGCTCAAGAATTAAAATACCAATTAAATGTTCATGTATGTCTGCTTGTAGTACTGCAATCTAATTTTAAAACAGTCATATCCTTTCCACCAAGGTTTAGCTAAACCACCGCCGAAAGCATCTACTTGAAGAACGACAAGTGAACCAGTAGTATATAAACGGAAACACTATGAAAGAACCGATTTCCTCAACGAGAATAAGACTAGTACCAAGAAAATAAACCAGCGTAAAAGTCTACGGCCATCTCCTCATAGATCATCTTCTGACCAATCATTTGGAGAGGGGACGATCGGCGATTATCATTTTCGATGATCGCAATTTCCGATCGGTTCCAGTCTCTCGAACCGAAATTTTCAGTTGTAGAGCAGTACCTCTTCTTAGAGGATTTGAAACAGAAGTATCTTGCCCTCACTGCCAGAATGAAAGTGAAAAGAATGCAGGATAAACCTCCTGAAAATCAGAAAACGCCGCTAATGAAGGAAACAAAAAGGAAGGGAGACGTTTGGCCAGTCAACAACGAACTAATCATAACGAGATATTCTCAAGCATTTCAGAGTTCATTCGAAGTATTAACTTGCGACTTTGTAATAAAATATAAGAAGCATTATTGCAAGCGCACAGAACTCAAGCACTAGTGGAATATATTCAATATACAATTGTAAATAATATATTCGCTGGCATAATAAATTATACTTGTGACAAAAGTAATTCCCCCAGTGGCCTACTGCGGTAGATACGGGAATTAGCGATCCCGGGGTCCCGAGCCAAACTGACAAATAAACTTAATAAAAATTTAAAAATAAGTGGTAACAATGTAAAAGAAGTAGTTGAGTGTGGTCCTCGCTACTTAGTAATTAAAAGAACAGAGGAAGGTAGAACCTTTTCAACGGTTAATCCGTTTTTTATTCAGAAGTGTCTTGACAACATAGCTGGTGCAGTAAAATCCTGTACAAAATCTAAGAATGGCACGCTGCTGGTGGAAGCAACTACACCATCCAAGGCAGTTAAAATACAGAGAGCCAACATGCTAGGCAGTTATCAAGTAAAAGTCGAGTTGCACAGGACACTGAATTCCTCGCGCGGTGTTGTGAACACTAGCGTGTATGTGTAGTGTGTGTATGTCCAACGTGGATATTCAAGAGAAACTTCAGGAAGAAGGCGTTACAGCAGTCTACCGTGTGCAACAGAGAGAGCGAGGGGAAATGGTCCCAACTGGTACCCTGTTCTTGACCTTTGATCGGATCGATCTCTCTCAAAGGATAAAGGCAGGATATGAGGTGATAGAGGTTAGACCATATATACCAACCCTCTGATATGCTACAAATGTAAGCGGTTCGGTCACACTAGTGACCTCTCTAAAGGTGTACCTACATGTATCAGCTGTGGAGACGTCGTGCATGAAAATGCATGTCTTCACCTCCAGCATGCGTTAACTGTGGCGGTGAACATCCACCTAGTTCACGAGAATGCCCCTGTTATATTGCAGAGCAAGCTATTCAGGACATTCGGGTTAAAGAGAAGGCATCCTTTTCGGAAGCCCCGAGACTTCTGAAGCTGGTACACAAACATGCGATATGAACGGGGCAACTATATCAGAAAGAATTCTAGTGCCTAGATGGCAATCAAGAGCATCGCCAACAACACGCGCTGCTTCGTCCACACCACATAAAGCTACTGCAAATAAGTACATCTCAGTTAAGTGGCCTGACAAACAATAGACGTCTAGCAACCGAACCAAATTGCCTGTAGTGAACCAAGCACCAGAAATAAAATTCAAGATTCCGTATGACAGATCTTCCTTTCTGAAGAAAAACGCAAAGCTTGCTACCGAAAAGACCAAGAACACCAGAAGTCCAAGCGCATCTCCGAGATCAGCTTCCAAGTCATCTGGAGAAGACCCCGAAAATCGACAAGGCAGTCATCTACGTCGGTCGCAGAAGGAAAACGGTACTCTCCCATAAACGATACGGAGCAGGAAATACCCGACCACCCTGCTACAGCGGCAGCAAAAAAGATAAAGGATATACCTAACCCCAGGGGCCTATTTCGGTAGGTACTGGTTTGGCGTACCCGGGGTCACGAGCCAACAGTCAACGTCGTGTGGGCTACTCTTCGTGGTTGAGGGAGATGGTCAACAGGCCCACCCACGTGTAGGCCGTGCGTGGAGACCCGTGTCGGTGGAAAGGTTTGTTCTGGTGGTTGAGGGGATGCGTATCTGAGCTTGTAACAGTGTTTTGCGAATTCGGGGAGGGTGCGCATTTCTAATACACTTCTTTGGCTTCTGCTTCGCCTAAACGGGAGGTTAGGCACTAACCCACCCCTAATCAATCGGCCAGGACTAGGTAATGTACCGAGCTCCAAGGTGAGTGGGACGGCGAGCTCGCTATATCCCCTGTGTAGCCCTGTCATCCCAGTGGGATGACCCCTTGTTGGGCTCCGTGGTGGGTGGGGAGCACTGCGGGATGAAATTTACGCCAACTATCATGTTAAACCCTACAATTAAAATCAATACAAAAAATTGCGGTAGCAATGGGAAACAAGTAGTCGATTCTTGTGGTCCTTGCTACTTGGTAATCAGTCGAAATAAAGAAGGGCAGAAGTTTACGACAGTGAACCTTTTTACAATCCAGAGGGGATTAGACAATATTGCTAGTCCTGTCAAGTCTTGCATACGATCGCGAAAAGGCACGCTCCTGGATGAGGCGCATTCTAACCCCCAGGCAGCACCATTATTGAAGGCAAGCATGCTAGGCAGTTATCCTATAACCGTTACAATACATAAGACCCTGAACTCCTCGCGCGGGGTGGTAACCACCCGTGCGTTGGACGGTATGTCCAACGAGGAGATTCAGGAGAACCTAAAAGACCAGGGTGTTACTAGTGTGCACCGAGTACAACGCAGAGAACGTGGGGAACTGTTGCCTACTCGTACCCTGTTCCTTACTTTTGATAGGGTAGATCTTTCTCAAAAGATTAGGGCAGGATACGAGAGTATTGAGGTTAGGCGGTATATACCAAAACCCTGCGGTGCTACAAGTGCCAGCGTTATAGTCACACTAGTCAACTGTATAACGGATCTCCAGCATGCGTCAATTGTGGTTTGGCATTACACGATGATGAGTGCCCCTCGCCCATTAAATTTATAAGCTGTGCCGGGGGACATCCATCTAGTTCCAAAAACTGCCCACGATATATGGAAGAAAAGGCAATACAGGAAATCCGGGTTAAGGAGAAGGTATCCTTCTCGGACGCCAGGAAACTCCTGTGTACTCGCCTGCCCTCCGTCCCCAGGTCCGGTACTAATAGCTCTGTCTTAGCTAAACCTGTTCCTAGAAAAGAAATTGCAACGCAAACCTGCGCTGCAGGTGAGGCTACCATCTCAGACAGAGTTCTTTTCCCGACACAGCTACGGAAGTCTACAAAACCATCAGCAGTGTCGGAAAATACATCGCCTAAACGGACGAAGGAAACTAAATCCTCAGCCCCGTCCCCAGCCAAACCGTTGACTTCTACATCTAAATATGACAGGCCTGTAGTATACGATCCACCGTCTAAAGTATTTAAGACCAGTTATCAGAGGACGGGTTTCCTTAAAGATTCGACCCGTATCCCCAGGAAGAAGAAAACCTCTAGGACATCCCGAAGCTCTTCTTCTGAAGAGCTTTCTGGTGATGATTCGGAACGACGACTGTCATCTTCGTCGATCTCTGTGTCCAATAAATTTGAAGCCCTCGAACCTAAGTTCTCTTCAGGGAAAGGGGCCTCCTCCGCCGAAGAGATGGACAAAGAGGATACGGACCACATTGCAAGAACGGCAACAAAAAAGCGCCAGGATAAACCGGACGGAAAAGGGTTTAGCCCTACACCGAAAAAAAAAGGCAAATTGATTCGGCCACCCATGAAGTCGTCTTAATGTAGACTACCTTTACATCTTATATCCCATAGTTGCAATGGCTATCCTACAATGGAACATACGAGGCTTAAGAGCACATCGACCAGAACTGGAACTTTTGCTTAGTAAGCATAACCCCTTGTTGGTATGCTTACAAGAGACTAAGCTACGACCACAAGACAACTTTAAAATCAGACGCTACACACCACTGAGGTGTGATATTAAAACAGAAGAGGGCATTCCTGCTCACGACGGCACTATGATGTTCCTCAGGGATGACATATTTGTAGATCCGTTACAGCTACAATCTGACATACAATCTGTAGCTGTAAGGATTAAGCTGCCATGAATCGAATTTTGCATTTGCAATGTACGAGGGCTATCCAGAAAGTAGATTACGTTTTGGAATAAAAAGTAAACAAAGTATAGGAAACAAATTTTATTATATACAGATGAAAGCCACACTCATAAACTACTTTTCGACATAGTCACCATTCAAATTAAGGCATTTATCGTAGCGATGTACGAGCTTGGAAATTCCTTCGTCGAAAAATTCGGCCGCCTGCGCCTTCAACCACTTCGTTGCCTCTTCTTGCAGCTGTGCGTCGTCATCAAAACGCTACATAGCCAGCCACTTCTTCATTGCTGGGAATAGGTGGAAGTCGCTCGGTGCCAGGTCGGGACTGTACGGCGGATGAGGAAACAACTCCCACTTAAAAGATTCAAGAACTTCACGAGTGACATTTGCCGTGTGGGGCCGGGCGTTGTCGTGAATCAACAAGATCTTAGAGCTCAACATTCCTCTGCGCTTGTTTTGAATGGCTCTTCTGAGTTTTTGGAGAGTTTGGCAATACCTTTGAGAGTTTATTGTAGTGCCTCTTTCCAGGAAGTCCACCAAAATCACACCTTTTCTGTCCCAAAAAACAGTCGCCATCATCTTCCTTGCCGACATTGTTTGCATGCATTTCTTAGGTTTTTGGGGAGAACTTGTGTGCCCCCACTGCATTTATTGCAATTTCGTTTCACAGTTCACGTGTTTCACCCATGTTTCGTCACCAGTAACGATGCGATCGAGTAAAGAGTCACCATCCTTATAGTAAACGTCCAAAAAGTTCAACGCTGCAGCCATTCGCTGATTTTTGTGGTCCTCTGTCAAGATATTTGGAATCCATATTGCACAAAACTTGTGGTAACCAAGCTTTTCGCTGATGATTTCGTGCAACAAACTTCGCGAAATTTGTGGAAAACTCAAAGAAAGTTCCGTTATTGTGAACCTTCGATTTTCACGGACTTTAGCATCGACTTTTACAAGTTCGGCAGTCACTATGCTGGGTCTCCCACTTCGATCTTCGTCGTGAACATTGGTTCGGCCATTTTTAAATCTGATGACCCACTGACGCACTCCACCTTCAGTGATAATGTTGTCCCCATACACTTCACAAAGCTGCCGATAGATTTCTATCGGTTTACAGTATTTTTGCAGTCAGAAACCTTATTACTGCACGCACCTCGCAGCTCGCGGGATTTTCAATTAACGCAGACATTTCAAACCGTCACAGTATCTGAACGGAGCACAGCATGAACCTCTCACTAGCACGGCTAGATGCCGACTGACCTGCGCAACGCTCTGACCCCAAGATGGCCGCGCTAGCCCCGCCCCTAGCGGAAACAGACGAAAACGTAATCTACTTTCTGGATAGCCCTCGTATATGTACCGCCATCAGATGACATCTCGCTAATTGACCTTGAAGATCTGGTTTCCCAACTCTCAACACCATTTCTAATAGTGGGAGACTAATGCCCATCACCCACTTTGGGGCTCAAATCGGGCATGTTCGAGAGGCAACCTCATTGCAAAATTCCTGGAGAGAAATAACTTGGTTCTCCTGAACACCGGAGAGCCAACATTCCTCTCAGACGCGTTTAACACCTATTCGCACATCGATTTGGCAGTGTGTTCATCCCAGTTAGCTGTTAAATTACAGTGGAATGTCATCTCTGATTTACATTCCAGCGACCACCTACCATGTATTCTTTGTCTCTTAGCACAAGATGAGTCTCCCTCACGTATCCCTAGATGGCGCTTTGATCGTTCCAACTGGAACCTTTACACCCAGTTGGCTGTCTTTGAATACGACGAGCACGATTCTGTGAATGATTTAGTTGATCATCTCACAGAGAAAATTCTTTCCGCTGCAGAACAGTCTATTCCACGTTCGGCTACCCAACCCGGTCGATTTCCTGTCCCATGGTGGACCAACGACTGCCGGAATGCTATTCGTGCTCGTAGACGTGCTCTAAGGGTACTCCAACGACACCCCACCCTAAGTAATCTAATTGCATACAAGAAAGTGCGTGCAAAATCTAGGCAAATAATTAAGGATGGCAAAAAGACCTCATGGAACAACTATTTTACACATAGCTTTCTATTTAGAAAAGAGCCTGCTCCACTGTGTCCGTTTTACAACGAAGCGTTATTTGTGCGACACGTGCTGCCAGAGTGTTTTTACCTAGCACACCTTCGGACGTCTCTGCAGCTGACAGCCAGCCTTGCGGAAATGCTAGCTGATAATTACAAGGTAGTGGAGAAGGTTTTTAGATTCTTTTCTAGGTTAGACTTTAGGATATAATGGAGAGAATTTTGGCAGTTTAGATTTATATTCCTTCTTGTTTTTGTAGTTTGTTATGTGCATGTAGTTTTTGTGAGTTCTTTGTTTTTTACACTTTTATAGTTTTAGAAAAATGTATATCTGGCTTTTGCCATGACTTAGGTTTTAAAGGGCGCTGATAATCACTGCAGTTGTACGCCCTTATAGTTATCATCATCATCATCATCATCATCATGATCATCATCATTATCATATCATCTTCATCGTCGAAGATAATTTGTTGCAGTTTTGATTTATATTTCTTAAGTTTTGTTTTTGTATTTTGTTATGTGCATATATTTTTGTTAGTTTATTTACACTTTTATACAATTTTAGAAACATTTACATCTGGCTTTTGCCATGAATAATTCTTTAAAGGGCGCTTATAACCTCTGCAGTTGACACACTTATACATACACATTATCAAAAGTAACATACATACAACTGTGACATTGTAACGGAATGTAATTTTAAGCATGAAGTATTATTCCGGTAATGGGGCATGCTGATTAATGATAATTTAAAAGAACCTAAAAAGGGGAAAATTGATTCGACTACCGCTGGCAGGTAGTTTGTTTTTGTACTAGTATAATTTAATACAGACAACTTCTTACGCATTTTGGGGTTTATTAGTTGATATTTATAGAGTTTCATTGCCTTTCCTAACTGTGAATATTTGTTGTTATCTTTGTAAATTGTAGTTAAATTTATCTCTGGCTATTACCATGTTTTGCGCCTAAGTTTGAATAAAATTTATGTATATCTGAAATAGCTGAAATCTAAATGTTTAGGATTGGATTGAATCGTATGCAGGGAACTCAGCACTGCGACTAGTCTTTCTCTATTGTACCTATGCCCAAAGTGGGACATCCTCGGGAGGAAGGATAAGGCAAGTGCAGGCAGAAGGCGGCTATCCGACTGACTCTGCAGAGGGCAGCCTGCCCTCAATTGACAATTTCGAAACTTTTCGGCGGGCCAGTACAACTGGTATGCCACCCACCATGATTCGCAAAAGACCAAGTAGGCCGGCTCGGAGACGGAGACCATCCTACCATCCAAATGTTAAAGTAGACTTATAATATATTAGTTCATAGCTCCTTACTAACATCAAATTTGATTCAAGTTAAACCAAAGAAACTGCTACAACAACAATAGTTAAGACCTTTAAATGTCCTGGTAATATAGATTGAAATATCGATTTTCAACATGCCATCATGCCGTTAATTTCTGCAAATATCACGCATTTAACAGTTAATTACTATTGATTGACTAAATAATTGTTAAAATATGAAGCTATGAACCCTGCGACTTACACATAATATACCACTGGGATATGTCATCTGGAAATTAATGTTCATCCAGGTTGGATACTGCCATAGTAGCCAAGTTTCTTAGAGCAGCTCGACAGAATATTAAATAGTCATTTGTTGAATATCTGATACTGTACTCCAATTGGAAATTGCAGTACATTTGTGAATCGCCATCGTGAACATTGCTACTGTCTTTAAATATTGAAACTTTACCATCAATAACTTAATACACAGTCATGACACCAGGAACAAAACAAATAAAAGAACAATGACGCATTGAACTACGCTCTTTTCCAAAGAGATAGATATACGGCAGCTGCCCTTTATAATAATTTTCAACCAGCTTCAAAAGCGTCAACTCAATGCGTCATTTCAAGATGTCTTTGAAACAAAGGTTAGTGAGAGATACTTTTTATGGTGTGATCGAGTTTATGGAGACATTGTAATGCTCACTTTTCCCAGCCTCTGGAAACGGAACTGGGTTGTATTGGAGGGGATTCGGAATGGCAAAGAGACTTCTCATTTTACTTATGTCCCCTCCGGGAGGAAGGATGAGGCAAGAGGAGATAGAGGGCGACCGTCCCAAGGATCCACGGCAGCTCAAAGGGCAGGTTCTCTACATTTTACTTAAATGGCACCTTACCCCGACAGCCCAGGACAACGGACATCCCACCCTACTGTGGTTCGGAAACAGTTCAACACGAGACCTGGTTTCGGAAACCGGCAACCTACCTATGGAAGGTGGAAGTGGTTTACTCAGGGCATATCGTGCCATGCACCGCCGAGTCGCCCGCCGGCACTTCTACCCTAAAAGAGACCATAAGGTGAAAGATGATATGAAATGATAACGGAGATGAAATGGAGGGACAGGGTATTTGGAGGATGTAAACAGCCTACCCAGCATTCGCCTGGCGACACGGTAAACCCCCGGAGAAGCCAAAGGTCAGTTAGGTCGGCCACGGGAATCGAAAACGGCCTCCCGATTCCGGGTCATCCCAGCATCTGTCTAAACGAAATGTTAGTGCGCCGTAAAACTAGTGTGGGCAACTTAAAAGTGAATACAGATGTACATACCTACACAAAACACCAAGAACAAAATCCAACTTCCCATAAAAGTTCATAGAACAAAACTTTTTTTAGAAAGAATTTAAATAGACTGCAATAGAAACATTTAACGAACTACCTGAATCTTTGAACACCATTAAATCAGCATCAAAGTTTCAAGAAAAGATTCGGAAGTTTATAAATCTCAATCAGTTCAGCTCTGTTGAAATATGAACTATATTGATAAGATATGAAAGATGTGAAAGATAAAAATAATTCGCCGCATTATCAGCTAATGACTTTTCTTTCTCGGTTCATGTGATGGATAGTTAAACTGTTAGAAGTGAATAAAAATCATTACCAATATTTTATCACTGCTTTACACACATATTATTGTGCTTTAGTTATCAAATAGTTGTATTTCTTGATTGTTGTATGATTGAACTTCTGTTGTTTCCTCAATTTTTTGATGGGATTGTTTTCCATTAATCATTACATTGTATCCTTTTATTATGTATTACTTAATTGTATTACTGACTTACTGTATTGTTGATTTATTCTATTACTGAATTGTAATCTTTCTTAATTATTGTATGCTTTGTTCTTTCCATTGACGTTCCATATCATGTACAATGATCAGAGGATGAATACAGTTAATGTTAGGTTAATGATGACATTTAACTCGAACATACGTAATAAAAATCAAATAATTTAATGTTCGTAAATGCCATTGTAAAACTAACACTACACGAATTAAATAGAGCGCGTGAAACAAGCAAACGTAGATGTTGTCACCGATTCATGATTTACAGTGCAAAATGTCTTCTTTCATGGATGTTGATTCAGCATACACGATAAATTTATAATATTATTGCAGGAAACTATGAGTTTGCCCCTTTTATTACCATTAAAACCACCTACGTTTACTGTTGGTGAGAAATTAACCTTGTGATTGACATTTCTGCTGCCAGGCGCCATCTCAGTACGCCGGTGCATATTTACTTTCTTTAGGTCTGCAGAGGCTGCAATCCCAGGTAATCCTTAGTCCGGCAGGTGTAAAAGTTTAAAGAAATCCCTTAGAAAGATTACGTAATTTCCCACTGAATTTGCAGTCGTTGCAGCGCTGATGACGTCATGCTTTCTTATTACTTGATGGTTACGGACCTTACGAGTCTTTGCCCGGCTGACATACATCACACAGTTGAGTGTCTATTAGTTGCTATGAAGCCAGAGAGACGTATTATGCAGCAGCTACGGCTGAGCTCCACATAATCATTCCAAGCTGTTTGGCAAGAAAATTTCTCCTATACATATTTATCCTAAGAACCCCTTTTCAAATAAAACTGCTACCTGCGGTTAAACCCTTAACGGATGGGCACTCAACAAACAACTTCAGACTGTATACAGGTTACCAGCATCTGACTGGACTGGAGTATTAACTCCATTCTTCAGTTTTCAAAGAGGAATAGCGCATACATCAAAGTGCGTAAGGTATAATTCATTGCTGATGAATGCGTAATAAATCAATAAAGTGCTTTATCCGGCGATGGTGAATTAGCCATTATTAGCTGGTCGCGGATAATAGTAATTTAGATAATCTTGATTTTTATGACATGTTTGAGTGTTTGATGTATCGCTATCTTTCGTGAAACAGTTTTCGCGAGTACCATATTCAGATTATTATCCCAATTTGGAAACACTATGAATTCTATAAAATAAATCAAGATATAATTTAACATTATACCGACAAAAGTAAAAGCATTTTACATGTTTGCAATTTGCAATTTAGCTTCTCTTCCTACATTTCATTTTTATTACCCGGTGTGTTGTGTCTATAACACATGTATGACATTGCACTAAAACAAAAATCGAACATCATGTACATTCTAAATGCAAATTAAAAGATTAAATAAATACCACAATTTCAAAATCTCTACCTTACGAGGAAAAGAAACAGGTTTAATGGAATGGACAACTTCTTATGCACGTCAGTGTACGTTTCCATAGTACATAGTGCGAATATCCACTTTGTTGATGAGAACTTCACAGTGACATTACCACTGCTGCACTTGTTGCCACTCAGCCATTCCAAGGAGGAAAGTGAATATCATCTCGCATAATGGTGTGCTAAGCAGTGGGACAATTGACAAACAAAGAGCTGACATTAACAACGTGCTAATCTTGTACTCATTACAGCAGAAGTAGGCGTTGGTACATTAGGAAGAGAAAGTTTGGTACCACTATGCAGCGTTCCGTATGTCACCGTAACATGTAAACCGGTTGTTTTTGTATTCAGTGCTGTGCATAACCGGTTCCTTGTGATACGCGTGCCAATAGTATTTTTTTTATTTTTTTTTCAATTTTGTTTTTTCAAAAAGAAAATAAGATCACTATATTTTCATTAAGATACAATCAAAAAAGGAAACATCAAAATTTAAATTATGGAAGCAATTTTGTTTTTAAAGGAAACTTAAATCTCACCCTGGCACCACATACTCACACATACATGCATACACCTTTTGAAAAATGCGTTTGATATATTTATTGCAACTAATTCATTTGTCCTTTGCAATTGCTTAGCACTTTGTCATTTATTCTACAACATTGGCAGCACACATGCATTCTCTACAGAGGAAGACTTTGCTAAGCCCGGGTATTTTAAACATGGATATTAATGGTATATACAGAGCAAGGGAGAAGACAGTTCTTGATACTCTCTACTCTCAGCAACGAATAGCCTGTATACTATTCTACACAATATTTAAAATAATTAAGATATAAAATTATAATTATTATGCTGATAATAAGTTACATAACAGTCCATAGCACCTGCTCACTTCTCTCCCAGAAGTCATCCGTTTCTCCTTGGAAGAAATTCTGAATTTTAATATCTATCTAGGGCGATTTGGCTTTCTTTATTAGTGCAATGCCAAATATTTATACAAATTCATTACATATTTAATGCTATATCTTATTTCCTTATTAAATCTTGTTATAGCTTCATATAAATACATAGTAAATGGGGTTGGTATCAGGATTAATACTTGTCTTGCTCCTTAGTTGCTTTCAATTTCTGCAACCTAGGGTTTTCCTGTTTATTTCCTTTATACATACTTTTAATTACTTGCATAAAATTATAAGAGGGACATAGATTGGTTATTTAGTACTTTTTTCTTTCCTCTGTCGATACAATCAGACTTTTTCAGCGTCAGCAATTACACTACGTTGCTAAGTTGACATCACGCCTTCATTTAATATTAAAAAATATGTTTGCTGCATGAGCTTGCTTGTTCCATCTCTAGTTTTACTGATGCTGTATTTTAGATATCTTTACGTGTGCTACTTTCCCTAACCACTTCCGCTTACCTTATGTAACTTCTACAAACTATTTTGTATGTTTACTTCATTAAAATCAAATAATCTTTGAAGCTGAGCTCTTTACACGTTTCCGGTTCAAGCCGGATAAAGGAAATCTAATGTATAGTTGTTGTTTTACAACTGTGATAAGATATAGATATATTTCGAGTGTCAAACCCTGAATACATGAATGACAATGAATAAAGGAACTGATTTTGTTTGTCAGTTAATAGATGGTTTGCATTACAATAAATATTCATTTCTAGCTAGCCTCTATAGACATGTAGCTATGTCACTTTTACAGTATCTTTCAATGGCACTGCTTCCTGGGATGTGACACGCGGCTCATTCATACCTTGCTTAAGAGATCGTTCTTCTAACACCAATCATATTTATAAAACCCATTGAAATTACACAACCAACAAATACATTTTTGTAATCCATATGCTCATCACAAACAGTCTTTAGCATTAGGAATAAAGTACAGATAGGTCGACAGAATGACTGGAGCACATTGTGGACGCACGAGCATAAAAGGAAAAGTGGTAGTCCCTGTCATTTTCTAGCTTATATCAGCCGCCACCCAACAAAAACCTGTCTTCACAACGGCACAACAGTTTCAAATGCAGCCATGGTTTTTCATGTGTGCTCATGACGTTCGCACTCCACGTGAATGAAGGGCCATCAATCAACCGTTAATAAAGGAGTCAGTAACCAAACAAAGGATTACGGTCTTAACACAAAAACTTCAATGGCTATGCTTCTAAACTGATTTGAGGCGAAAGAAGGTTTGAAGTAAATTATATTTTGCCACCTTTAGTGAATCTGTTGTGTGCATGTATCGATAAAAATTAATAGCCGCATTCAGGAGGTCCGGGTTCAATCGGAGGCCCGTCTACTTGACTCATGGTTTTTCCGGGTTTTTTCATGGTCGCCAGGCGAATGCTGAGTAGGTTAATTACCTACAACCTCCGAATTTTCTGTCCCTTCGTTTCATCTATATTAATCATTTCACATCATCTCTTTTCTGGTGGTCTCTATCAGGGTAGAAGTGTCGACGGGAGTCTCGGCGTTGCATGGCAGGATGATACGCTCCTGGCCAACACTTCCTGCTGCAGTAGGACAGTCTTCGTCTCCGGGCCGCCCCCCTACCGGAGGCCTACTGCGGTAGATACGGGATTGACAATCCCAGGGTCCCGAGTCAAATCTCTCATTTGGGTGCCTCTGATTGGTGAGAGAGCTGATGCCAAACGCCCAAAACCTTTGGTCCACATCATCTTTGACCCTAACCTCCCTGAACACAAGTCTGATGGATAACTAGCGCGGAAGAGCGTAGGGGTGACTGGCTAACGCGTAACTCCCTGCCCCTGTTTATCATGTAGGATCCAATCAACCGAAATTACCAGTTGGAAAGCGGTCCTCCTCCATAGAGGATGTGGAGTAGGAATATTCTGTCCTCACTGCCAGAAAGCAGTAAAAAAGCCGGATAAACCTACTGAAAATGCTAGTCCAACCCCCACCCCCCCAAAATAAAGAAACAAATTGATTCGACTACCGCAGGGCCGGTAGTTTGTTTTGTCATGCTAAGTTAAAGAACTTAATATTGAAAACTTATTTTTATACCTTTTGGTGTTCTATTTGTTGTTAATTATAGCTTTTCATTGTTTTTCTCCTAATTGTGCGTATTTATTTTATTGTCATTTATTTTTTAGCTAAGTTTATCTTTGGTTATTACCATGATTTAGTTTTTGAAAGCGCACTCATGACTATGCAGTTGATCACCATCACCATCATCAACATCATTATCATCATTATCCGGGCCGGAGTAGTTAGTCGTTCCAGGATCACGTAGGGGGGTTTTATTGGCCTGCCTGGGAGTTTCCAACAGGAGAAATGTAGGAACCCTGCCCTCTGAACTGTTGCATCTCCTTTGGTCGGCTGCCGTCTGTTTCCTCCCGCCTTATACTTCTTCACGGGGGGGGGGGGCATAGCTAATCTCAGAGCCCGGTCCTCTCCACAAGTTTACGCGTCGCTGGAAGGCTTTGCCGCCTTTTAGGAGGTGCTTTCCTGACTGTTTCCATGCCAGGACTAGGTCCTTTGCTGGCAGAATGATGGGGATAAGTAAAGGAGCGAGTGTTGGTGAACGGTGACGGTTTTTTTCTAATTAAAAGTGTGATAGCAGAATAAGGTTGGGAGATAGCTGAGTTGTCTAGCGTGTGCCTAGGATTAGTTTGGGCCTTTTATAGCGTTCTCCGGGGTCTGTATCATACTCCCAGGGACCTCGTATAAGAGTATTGAAACTGTGTGGAAGAGAGTCAAAAAATGTATGGCAGAGGGAGAGGGTGTATTCATGAAGTATAGGGATGGATGTGACGCGATGGATCCTCTCCGTACGATTCTATCCTATCCTGTCCTCTCCTAACTACACATGAGCGTTATTTTTTGTACTCTAGTATTGAAATTTCTGCATTGTTCGGCAAGAATATTAACACTGGCATTGTAAGATTTACTCTACCCATTATCCTTTATATTAATTTTACTCTGCATTTAAGTATTTTTCTAAGTTGGATTTTAGAATTAAGTGAAGAGAATGGTGTTTATGCATTTTGGCCTTATATTTTTATTTATTGTGCTGCTTTGAAGTTTGCCTTAATTATGTGCATGTATTATATTTCTGATTTTAATTACAGTTTTATAAAAAAAGAGGAGTATTTTTGAATAATTGGGTATTAGAAAAGAGAGATTAACTCTATAGATGGGGAATGAATCCATTAGCTTATACTTAGCTTAATTTTCTAACTTTTAGTATTGTTTATATCTCGCTTTTTTCCTGATTACCCCTGCAGTTGAGCATCTTTATATACTCGTCTATGTATATTTACCATGAACAGTTTTTTAAAGGGCGGTGATTACCGCTGTAGTTGAGTGCCCTTATATGCACATCTATCTCACAATTTATATAAAATTTAACCTACGCATTACCACTTTACAGCAATTTTATGGAGCATTTGTATCCATTTTAGTTTATTTATTACCATTTCATACTAATTTTAATGCCCATTATTTATAATCTAATTATTTTACCTGCAGTAGGGCTAAAAAAAGAAGTATTGCAATTCACTTAAAATTGCATCATGAAACTACTCCATAAAACACATTTTGAGGCACACTATATAAAACATTTAAATGATCTTATTTACATTCCTCACACAATCTACTCCGCTTATTAAAAAATTGTATACACTTCTACCTACCGAAAGTAAGAAGTATACACTCCCGGACAGAAAGATCATTCAACCCTGATACCTGTCATTAATTAGACATGGCGCGCGTGATTCCTGATACACCTTTTAACAAATTACAGTGAACAACTTTTTCCTTTGCTTTCGTTTATTTTCTTCTTCCATCATTTGTTTTTCCTTACTCAAATTTGTTCTTTGCTAGAGCTTAATACTCTTCAAAGGAACTGCAAAATTTATTTGGGGATTTAATCGACCTGACAAACAAGTAACGCTCTCCTACAAAGAAAACAATATACAGGAACGAAAATTCTCCCTTTGTTATTTTATACAGAAGAGAGGACCATCAACACTGAGTGGAGTATAAAAGAAATGAAGTTGCTGAGGGAAATGAAACGCTGTGGGGAAGATATTGCCATCAAAACAAAGGAATATTCATTTGTGACCTCCTGGTGCAATGTCGTCCTCAGGCCATCTACTGGTGACGTCAGAACATTTTATAAAAGAAACATAACGAATATTTAATTTATATTTCATTGATGAGCAAAACGATCATAGGTATGGAAAGCTAGCCTAAATGGATTAGATATTACCCACATCTGCTTTATATATTTTGGACTCATTTTTCATTTTTCACACACAAACCTCCAAGTATTTATCAGAAACCACATCAACTTCTTCAAAACATCTAAAAGACAACTGTTTTAATAGATAATGCATCTTTAAAATTTGACCAGTAAATGTAAAAACATTAAAAAATTAAAGACAATAAAGTAATAAAATAATAGTCTCTGAATGCGGCTTGAAGAAACATATCTGTTTTCCACTTGGCACATTCAAAGCACTGGTTAACTAAGGCAGTCAATGGAAAGGTGTGAAGACCCAAGTTTTAACCTTGACTTATAGTTAACATTTATATTTCTTTTTCATCTTCAATATGACAAGCTCTTCGGTACTAATTTGTTCCAAATTGTACTCCATGTCACAAGTACAGTAAAGAAAATTAACTTAACTTTTTACAAATTCTATCGCAATTTTGATAAAAAATATTTGAAAAAAGGCTAATGTTATACATTAAAAAGTAATAATATTCTGCATTAATTGGAAGTTAATATAAAATTGATATGAGAGATGATTTTTAAATTAATTTACTCTAAAAGATGAATTTCTATGCGAGTATTTTTAGGTACATTTTGTGATCTATTTTTAGCAAAAAATTAATTTAAACTGGCATAAAATCTTGAATTACGAAATATGTCAAAATGGTACTGTTACCATGTCGTAATTGGAATAATTTCGTAGTTCTCCGTGATCTACCGGTAACAAGCTAGCCTCCAGTTCCTCAGGTGGGTTCAAGTTTATATTTTATAAATTTATTAATAATTTATTAATTTCAAATTTAGTGTCATGCTATTGTGTTAGCCATGGCACCTTAATGCTTAAGAGCAACGGGACGGAGACTGGGAGATCCGTGGTTTTAATATCGGCTGTGGCACTGACTTTCTTCAGTCTGACTCAACATATTCATCCTTTTCTGTGTCCAGCACCTCCTTGTATTATTTTGTATCCTGTTTCAGGGCGCTTTCTTGGTGTCTGCTTGATTTGATATTTGTCATGATCTTGTACTAATATGTACTGCACAACATCAATGATGCAGATGTTACCAAATTCTTCATATGAGATTCAAATCAGTCGTGAGTGCTGTGATAACGATGACGATCATGATGATGACAATGACTACCATTCTCCTTGAGAGTTGCTCTGTGAGCTATTTGGAATTTTCTATGCCCTATTGTTTATTTAAAATCTACGTGTATAATACAGTATTTCTTTGGGAGCCCCTGGATGGGTCTGGTCTCTGCGACTCGCCTGCAAACATGAGCGATTTCTAAGTTAAACATTACATGTGACAATGTCAAATTCACAATACTTACATTCTGTTACATCAGACACAATTCTATGTGCTTACAAGCGGTGTTCTTTTATTCAAATATGAGACAGAAGCTAAACTATATGAAAACATTTAATCTTTTATCTCACAAATTAATACAATTTCCAATGCAATGAATTATAAATTTAAGTTCCTTCAGCAACAGTGGTTGTATGACATACTGGCATGAAGCCAAGCATCTGTTAAAATGAATATAACAGGTGTACTGATTTCACCTAATGCTGAAATAAAACGAAGACTTAGGGCAATATGAGACTAAACTATGGTTTCCGTTATTCCAGAAGGCGAAGGGCTTTCGTTCTCCCAGGGGCCTACTACGGTAGGTACGGGAATTGGCGATCCTGGGGTCCCGAGCCAACAGTCTCCCTAATGTGGGCTCCTCCTCGTGGTTGAGGGACACAGTCAACACGCCCACCCACGTGTATGCCGTGCGTGGAGACCCGTGTCGGTGGAAAGCTTAGCCCTGGTGATTGAGGAGTGCGCATCTCAGCTCGTTCCAGTCTACTTCTGAATTCGGGGAGGGTGCGCATTTCTAATACACTACTTTAGCTTCTGCTTCGCATAAACGGGAGGTTAGGGACTAACCCACCCCTAATCAATCGTCCAGGACTAGGTATTGTACCGAACTCCAAGGTGAGTGGAACGGCGAGCTCGCTACATCCCCTGTGTAGCCCTGTCATTCCAGTGGGGTGACCCCTTGTTGCGCTCTGTGGTGGGTGGGGAGCACTGGGGAATGAATCCTAATCCATTTATTATGGCAAAATTCATTAACAATAATAATAACAACATTTTTAACAAACGTGGAAAAGAAGTAGTCGAGTCTTGTGGTCCTCGCTAGTTAGTCATTTATAGAACTGAGGAAGGTCGGAAGTTTAGTACCGTGAATCCCTTCGTTATTCAGAAGGGCTTAGATAGTATTGCTGGTTCTGTGAAGGCATGTACTAGATCTCGCAATGGCACGCTCTTGTTCGAAGCAGTTTCTTCGACACAGGCTGCTAAAATCTTGAAAGCCAATATGGTTGCGAACTATTCGGTGCGCGTTGAATTGCATAGTACTCTGAACTCCTCGCGTGGTGTTGTAAACACCAAGGCATTGGATGGTATGTCCAATGAGAAGATTCAGGAAAACTTGGCGGAACAAGGTGTGACAAGTGTATAACTAGTTCACCGCAAAGAACGAGGTGAACTAGTGCCCACTCGTGCCCTATTTCTTACCTTTGATCGGGTGCGAAAAGGATTAAGGCAGCGTATGAAGCTATTGAAGTGAGGCAGTATATACCTAATCCACTGAGGTGTTGTTAGAAATTCCAGCGCTTTGGCCACACAAGTGATTCATGTAATGGAGTTGCCACTTGCGTTGACTGCGGGGAAGTCAAGCATGACAATGCATGCACTTCACCCGCAACGTGTGTTAACTGCAGTGGTAATCACTCAGCTAACTCCAGAGAATGTCCCCGTTTTATGGAGGAGAAGGCGATCCAAGAGATCCGGGTAAGAGAGGTGGTGTCCTTCGTGAAGCCCGGAAACTTTTGCGTATTCGCCAGCCTTCTGTACCTCGCACTGTTACTTATAGTGCAGTTGCAGCTAAGCCGGTACCTAGAGGTAAAATCGCAACACAAATCTGCGAAATAAACGGGGAAGTAGTATCCGAAAGATCAATTACACCAAGATCACAGCCAAGGCAACAAACACCAATACGAACAACCGTGAGCGCGCCGACCAAGTCCAGTTCTAAGAAGGTTTCAGCTAAGTCACCGCCGAAAGCATCTACTTCAAGAACAAGTGAACCGGTAGTACATACTGTGAAAGGCAAGCTAGCTAGTACAAAAGTCCGCCAACATCTCCGTCAACATTTGAGGAATCATCTGGAGAGGACGCCGATTATTGACTTTCATCTTCGCCGGTCGCAGCTTCCGATCCTGTCGAGAGACCAGATTGAAAGTTACCAGTGCGTAAGGCGTCCTCTTCCATTGACGATGTGGAGCGGGTGGATCCTGTCCTCACTGACCAAACGACAGTGAAGGAAAAGGCAGGAAAAACCTGCTGAAAGCCCTAGCCCTGCCCCAAAGAAAAGGAACAAATAATTTTGACCACCACAGGGCAGGTAGCTTTTGTAATGACAAGTTGATATAGAAAGTAGTAACTTTTATGCATTTTAGTACTTATTTGGTACTTATAGTTTTTAGTTGTTTTTTTTTTTTACCCATTTGGTCTTATTTATTTTATTGTCATTTTGTTTCGAACTGTTTTTAAAATTTTGAATAATTTATATCTGGCTATTGCAATGAATTAGTTTTCTCTAAGGGCGCTGATAACCGTTGCAGTTGGCGCCCTTATATACATATCATTATTATAAGAAGGGCTTTCGAGAAGCAGCACTGCCACCTGAGGGAAAATTACACTAAGTAAACAATTTCAAAAAAATTGTTGTAGCACTTATAACTATACTGTTAAAATAAATTAGATAGGAGTCCAATTACTGAAATATGAAAGATGCTTAGTTTGTCTACACTGGCAGTAAAATGCTAGCGGATGATAATAAAGTAGTGGGGGTTTTTAGATTCTTTTCTAGACTAGACTTTAGGATTTAGCATAGAGCATTTATGCCATTTTAGATTTATATTTATTTTGTTTTTATACTTTTTTATGTTCATGTATTATTTGTAAGTCTATTTACATATTTATAGTGTTTTAGAGAAATTTATATCTGGCTTTTTCCATGACCAGCTTTTTTTTTTTTTTTTTTTTTTTTTTTTTTTTTTTTTTTTTTAAAGGCGCTGATAAGCTCTGCAGTTGAGCGCCCTTATATTCATCATCATCATGACATTAAAATTGTAATGTGAGGTCCAAAAGTTCTAAAATTTCAATAAGAAAACTTAAAATATTTGAAATAATCTCTTTTAGAAATTTAAAAATTCGTTTTGATAAAAGACCATTTTCATTACAAAAATTTGTTTGTTCATTTCCGGCTGTAAATAAATTTCCCGCACAAAATGGCCGAGCTGAGATAGGTAACTGATCACCTTGGATTTAAGGATCGGAGTGTGTATAAATGCATTGTGACTTTTGTGTCTTTTAACGACAATGTGACTCATTTCATACCAATTTTTTCTCTTCAAGTGGATCCTCATTTTGTAATAGCCCAGTTCACTTCTAGTTAAACTCACCAATCAGGAAAAAATTAATTATTAGGACTCATTTAGGATACTAAATTTGTTTTATACTGAATACGTGCATTACTCTTTGGTTTAAGTTTGTCTCAAACGAGTTAAAGAAATAAGTGATAACATCTGGATGGAGATGCAGTATTACATAAATGTTTCTTCTTACAGAACAAAGCACCCCAATGCAATCTAGGCGAAGACATCTCATTTTAGCACACGAGTTGACGGGGATGATCCTTGCATATTTATTTTATTAGTCATTTTATCTTCGTTTTTTATCTCTGGCTATTGCCATGATATAGTTACTGAAAGGACGCTGGTGACCACGTAGTTGAGCGCCCTTATATACACATCATAATCATCTTGCATGAAAAGATAAATTTGACCTCATAAGGGAGTGTCGAACATGTAAAGAGAAACAAGTTGAGGCTACTTCAGTCTTTGCTGAGAGAAGTTACAAATTATCATTTTACGCAACTTCCTTTACATCTCACAAATACTATACTTCCAGAAAAACTACACAATTTGTCTAGAAATACTCATTTTACTGTTTGTTTACTTTAAAACTCCTCTAGTAGTCTCACACTCTTTGTATGTGAGAAATCCGTTGGCGGTGCCTCAGAAATGCTTGTAAATCATTCTCGTTCTTGTTTACTCCACTTTTCCTGAGAAATAGCGCAAAGAACGATATACAATTTTTTCCTCAAAAGGAAGAACTAAAATAAGCTATTCGTTTGATAACTTTTCCATACACAAAACAGTTTCGTTATAAAGACAGATGGCCTCGACCTCGCTTCTTCTGGTTTTTGTATCAACTCTGGAAGTAATTTCCTTAAAAGCTTCTGATTATTTCTGTTTTTACGTTGTTCCTTTTCGATTACCACAAAATAGTGTCTCACACATATAAGCGTTGAGAGAAGGTGAGAAAAGCAAGTTGAGAAGGCAGTGTTTTAGTAAATCTAAACTAAAAAGGAACTTCTTGGATGCTGGAGGATACATCTCAATCTGGAAAGCGAAGGCTTGAATGACAGATTTATAAACACAAAAGCTGGGACTAAGCAAAAGAGACAGTTGTTAATTAAGCAATAAAGAGAATCGGTTTTTTTTCTCCAAAATAAAACACATTCCTGTAAGAGTCGTATAGCAAGAAAAGATTCCAAAGATTTAGTAGCACGATCAATTGCATCTGAAGTTAAGGCTGCTAATGTAATTATAGAATTTAGAAGCAATAAGACCCTTAAAGCACTTCTTTCAACTTAATTCAGCTATACCTCCTCTATTCACTTTCTCTTTTAACTGTACTAAATAGAGGACGTATTGTATTTCGGACAAAAATTTGATGGTGGGATTTCACCAGAAATGCTTGTTTTGCTATTTGTATTTTAAAAAATCCGTTTAGGAAAACGGTCTATACAGCTCTCTCCCTTTAACCTTCTGTCTTTGTACTTTACTTTAAAGTACAGCTCACTGAAATGCTAATGTGAACACTTACACGGCTCCCTCTTCCAAGTACAAATTGACATACATCGGTTATAATTGCGCTAAAAGTAATTAATGTAACCAGGTCGTGATGATGTATATATAAGGGCAGTTACCCACGGGGCCAAAAGTTTATACCTTTTTAGGACCTATGGCTACATATGCAAATTTAGGTTTACAAGATAGTGCTTCGCCCTTAATAGAACAACTTATATATTTCCATGACCATTCAATATCTATTATTACAAAGGTATTTAATGTACCCTTCTTTATCATATTTAATTGAAATAAGTAAGAAGCAAATAAATGGTAATCAGTGCCGCTTAAAAGCAAATCATGAAAAAAATCCAGAGATAAATCTAACTATAAATTATAAAAAAAATCAAAATATGATTTCAAATAAAAAACTTGCATAACTAAGCATAAACAAAAAAACTATAAATAATGATAATAAACGACCAAAAGAGGTAAAAGAACATTCTGGTCATTAAACCAATTTAACTTAGAAGAAACGTTCAAAATCTTCCCCACCGCTTTATCATCCGACAGGTCGTGTGATTTGCAGCACTTTTTTGTTTATCAATTATTTTAAATTAAGCGATAACTCCAGGAGAGGTATTAGAAGTCCCCGGGACCTATATTGGTAAACACGGGATTGACTTTCCCGGGGTCCCAAGCCAAATCTCTCGCCTGGGTGCCTCTGAGTGGTGGGAGAGCTATTACCAGACGACCAAAACTTTTGGTCCACATCCGTGTTTGATCCTAACCTCCCTGAACACAAATCTGATGCATACCCAGCGCGAAGGAGCGTAAGAGTGCCTGGGTAACGCGTACTTCACAGACCCTAGCTATCATGAGAACTATTTTCGTATCCGCAGATAAAGGTCAGTTCCGTGGGGGTGGAGGGCACTGCATCAGCTGATGCACTCCTGAAGGCAATTGGATCCCACTGTACATTGGGAGGTGAGACCCTGAGGTGAGCAACGGCCAGGCCAGGACTCTCCCCTAAGCCGGGGTGGCGCCCAGAATGTGAGCACGCAATCGGACACATTTGCAATGATGGAGGACTGATAAAAAGATAAAGGAATGTTAAGAAAAGTAGAAAAGGAGTAGCTGAGTTTTGTGGTTCTTGCTATGTGGTTATTACTAGAAATGAAGAGGCCGATAATTTACTACCGTGAACCGTTTATAATGCAAAAGAGGTTAGATAATATTGCTGGTCCTGTAAAATCATGTACTCGATCTCGCAATGGCACGCTTCTGGTCAAAGCAGTTTCGCGACAGACTGCAAACATTTTGAAAACCAATATGCTTGCGAGCTGTCCGGTACGCATTGAATTGCCTCGGTCTTTGAACTGCTCGCGCGGTGTTGTAAATACCAGTGCACTGGACGGAATTCCACCAGGGGCCTACTACGATAGGTACGGGAACTGGCGATACCGCTATCCCGAAACAACAGTCTCCCTCGTGTAGGCTCCTCCTTGTGGTTGAGGGAGATAGTCAACACGCCCTCCCACGTGTAGGCCGTGCGTGGAGACCCGTGTCGGTGGAGAGGTTTGTCCTGGTGGTTGAGGGATGCGCATCTGAGCTCGTACCAGTGCTCTTCTGAATTCGGGGAGGGTGCGCATTTCTAATACACTACTTTGGTTTCTGCTTCCGCTAAACGGGAGACTAGGGACTAACTGTGTATCAGTTTCATAAATAATATCACATAAAGAATGGTCTAATTGCATTATGAATCTGCTAATTTAAACAAAATAGAGTAACTTAAGTTGAAAATGTCCGCTGTATCTTCTGAACAGGGGCCCCTATATCGGTCAATCACTCTTGAATTGGGGATAAACCAAATCCCACGAAGAACAAGCGCGATGGGCAAGGGCCACTTCCTACCGTTTATATTACAATTTTCAACCGTAAAACCAATAAACGGTGAGTAAAACTGATTGTCCTAAAGAGGAGACAGGGAAGCGTACATATTTATATTGAAACCTGAAGGACATATGCGAATCGGTTGGAATTTTGGACAGTTCATCACGATGCCTTGCAGAGAGGACATGTAGCGCTTGCATTGAAATATGTACGATATCTAAGAAAAATATTAGATTCTGCGCATTTGGGTAAAATAAGCAGACGGATCAATCAAATCAACCAACCCGTGGTGTAACAGCTCTACTGGGCCAACGCCTGCCAACCAGACTGCCGGCCTCACGTCCACATATGCAAGGTGGAGGTGGGCGATCATCTATGCGTTACGTGGGGGAGATGTAGTCAGCCTCTCAGCACCCCAAGCCGGAAGGTTGGCTCACGCATATAGCATAGCTCCTCAATCTTGAAGCTCAGTGGGTACCGCTCCTATACCGGGGACCAGGGTGAGATCGAACTCGGTCATATTCCGTGGCAGGGAACCAAAGCATGACGTGTTAGCCCAATACGCCACGGCGCAGAACCAAGTAGATGGATAATATTACAGATATAAGAAGTGACATTGTGAAATTCCATTGACAGTTAAATTAACGATACATGCATTTACACGAGCTTCTAAAAAGATTGCAGTGACGAGAATCTAAGCGGGAAAAAAATTTAGTGAACGTGTGTCTAATTTTCTGCACTGATTTTCTGCGTAGTATCTGAGACGAAAGAAAATCTTGCTGTAGTTTCCTTAACGACAAAAGTGCCAGAGTGAAACAAGTGTGAGCTGTTTGTCTGTCTACAGAGTCCAAGGAGCTCACCCCCTCCCGATTTCTAACAAAAGAAAACCAATATAGCGAATCTAAATTCGATTCGTCGACAGTAGTACTCTGAGAAAACGTCGAGTGCTTACTTACCAATATCGGCGAGTTCAAAAGCAGTATCGTAGCAAGGAGCCCGCTCTGACGCTGGTAAGCATCGCTGAATGATGATGTGTATATCAGAGCGATCAACTACACGGTCATCGGTGCCCTATAAAAAACTTTGTCGTGACAAAAGCCAGATATAACTGTAACTGTAAATCATAAAAGATTAAATATAACATTGCAAATTAAATAAACTTGCGCAATTAGGACAAAGGCAGACTAATAACTGTAAATAACAAAAAATAAAACGTCAAAAGGTATTAAAACACATTCTCCTTAACTAAATTATGTCATTTAACTTTGTAAATAAAACAAACAAAAACACCAAAAGGAATAATAACAGTTTATTTATTAAAATACTCAACATAGCATGTTTAAAATTTTAGAATTTCCTGCACAGCGGTGGTCGAATTTGCCTATTTTTTCGGAGTTGGTCTAGCACTCTCTTCAGGAGGTTTATTCTGCTCTTTCGCAACTTAAGAACTGTCCCAAAACATTGAAGATCTACTGGAAAAACAGTCAATATCTGACAATTGTCCAATCACTTCTCCCTGTAGGTTTGTGATAGTCAGTATATCTCCCCCCAGTGGCCTACTGATGTAGGTACAGGAATTGATGATCCCGGGGTCCCGAGCCAACAGTCTCCCTCGTGTGGGCTCCTTTTCGTGGTAGAGGGAGACAGGCAACAGGAGCACACACAAGTAAGTCGTGCGTGGAGCCCCGTGTCGGTGAAAAAGTTTGTCCTGGTGGTTGAGGGATGCGCATCTGAGCTCGCTCCAGGTACCTCTGAATTCGGGGAGGATGCGCATTTCTACTACACTACTTTGGCTTGTGCTTCGCCTAAACGGGAGGTTAGGGACTAACCCACCCCTAATAAATCAGCCAGGAGTTCTTGTACCGAACTCCAGGGTGAGTGGGACGGCGAGCTCACTATATCCCCTGTGTAGCCCTGTCATCCCAGTGGGATGACCCCTTGATTGGCTCCGAGGTGGGGAGCACTGGGGGATGAAACCTGTTCCATTTATTATGGTAAACCTACACCCCAAAAATATGAAATGTGGAAAGGACATGTATGAGAACAATGTTAAACAAGTAGTCGAGTGTGCTCCTCGGTACTTACTTAACAAAAGGACAGAGGAAGGTAGAACTTTTTCAACAATTAATCCGTTTATGATTCAGAAAGGTCTTGACAACATAACTGGTGAAGTAAAGTCCTGTACAAAATCTAGGAATGGCACGCTGCAATTTCAACATCCCAGGCAGCTAAGATACAGAGAGCTCCCATGCTTGGAAGTTAACCAGTCAAAGTGGAGATAAATAGGACCCTGAATTCCTCGCGAGTTGTCGCAAAAACTAGCGCGTTGAATGGAATGTCCAACGAGGATACTCAGGAGAACCTACAGGACAATGGCGTGACAGCAGTCTATTGTGTGCAGCGGAGAGAGTGAGGGGAAATGATTTCTACTCGTACCCTATTCTTGACGTTTAATCAGGTAGATCTCCCTCAAAGGATCCGGGCAGGATATGATGTGAGAGAAGCTACACCATACATACCTAACCCTCTGAGATGCTACAAATGTCAGCGGTTCGGTCGCACTAGTGACTTCTGTATTAATGTATCCCGGGATCCCGAGATAAAAGTCTCCCTCATGTGGGCTCCTCCTCGTGGATGAGAGAGACAGTCAACACGCCCACCCACGTGTAGGCCGTGTGTGGAGACCAGTGTCAGTGGAAAGCTTTGTGTTGGTGGTTGAGGAATGCGTATCTGAGCTCGTACCAGTGCTCTTCTGAATTCGGGGAGAGCGCGCACTTATAATACACTACTTTGGTTTCTGCTTCGCCTAACCGCAATGTTAGGGACTAACCCACCCCTAACCAATCTGCCAGGATCAGTTCTTGTACGGAACTTCAGGGTGAGTGGGACGGCGAGTTCGCTATATCCCCTATATAGCTCTGCATCCCAGTGGGATGACCCCTTGTTGTGCTCCTTGGTGGGTGCGGAGCACTGGGGGATGAATCTTAATCCATTTATTACGGTAAAATGTAATAATAATAATAATAATAATAATAATAATAATAATAATAATAATAATAATAATAATAATAATAATAATAATAATAATAATAATAATAATAATAATAATAATAATAATAATAATAATAATAATAATAATAATAATAATAATAATAATAATAATAATAATAATAATAATAATAATAATAATAATAATAATAATAATAATAATAATAATAATAATAATAATAATAATAATAATAATAATAATAATAATAATAATAATAATAATAATAATAATAATAATAATAATAATAATAATAATAATAATAATAATAATAATAATAATAATAATAATAATAATAATAATAATAATAATAATAATAATAATAATAATAATAATAATAATAATAATAATAATAATAATAATAATAATAATAATAATAATAATAATAATAATAATAATAATAATAATAATAATAATAATAATAATAATAATAATAATAATAATAATAATAATAATAATAATAATAATAATAATAATAATAATAATAATAATAATAATAATAATAATAATAATAATAATAATAATAATAATAATAATAATAATAATAATAATAATAATAATAATAATAATAATAATAATAATAATAATAATAATAATAATAATAATAATAATAATAATAATAATAATAATAATAAATATTTTAAGAAAGGTGTAAAAGAAGTAGTCGAGTCTTGTGGTGCTCGCCACTTAGTTGCAACCAGAAATGAGGAAGGCAAGAACTTTTCGACTTTCTGAACCCTTGCATTATCCAGAAGGGATTGGATAAAATTGCTGGCCCAGTCAAGCCATGTACTCGCTCCAGAAACGGCACGCTCCTTGTGGAAGCGCACTCTGTTTCCAGAGGCAGCAACGATCTTAAAAGCTACGTAATTGGGTAGCCTTCCCGTCACAATTGCAGTGCACAAGACCCTGTACTCTTCTCGTGGGGTTGTCAGCACTCGTGCGTAGGACGGGATGTCAAATGAGTAAATAAAGGAGAACCCACAACACCAGGGTGTCACTGCTGTATACCGAGTACAACGTAGAGAGCGAGGGGAATTGGTGCCTACCCCTACCCTGTTCCTGCCCTTTGATCGGATAGACGTCCCGCTAAGGCTTAGGGCAGGTTATGAGACCATAGAGGTTAGGCCATTTATACCAAATCCACTCAGGTGCTTCAAATTTTAACGCTTCGGTCATACGAGTGATTTTTGTAGCGGTGTGCCAACATGTGTTTAGCGTGGTCTGTCCAAACACGAGGATGCCTACACATCCGCGGCAAAATGTGTCAAATGTGCTGGTGAACATCCATCCAGCCGCAGAGGGTGCCCATGGTCCTTAGAGGAAAAGGCGATACAGGAGGTCCGAGTCAGGGAGAAGTTATCCTTCTCGGATGCCCGGAAACTCCTACGTACTCGTCTAACCTCGGTCCCAAGGTCCGGTACATACAGCTCCATAGCTGCTAAGATGGGACCGAGGAGAGAAATCGCAACCCAGACCAGCGATTATGAGGCTACCATATCAGACAAGGTCCTTACTGCCACACCGGCATGGAAGCCTACTACTGCCACCAGGGGTCTACTGCGGTAGTTACGGGAATTGGCGATCCCGGGATGCCAAACCAAATCTCTCGATTGGGTACCTCTGAGTGGTGAGAGACCTAATGCCAAACGACCAAACAAGGTCCATATCTGTGTTTGAACCTAATCTGTGTTAAAAATAGTTCATTAAACCAAATTAAGAGTAAAGCCAAACAAAATCAGAGAGAATCCTGAGTGGAGCCAGAGCAAAGCGAGAGCAAGGCCAGAGCGAAGCCAGAGCTCAGCCGGAGCCAAGCCAGAACCAAGCCAAACTTAAAGTGCAGAACGAATTTAGTTTGAGACCGGAGCGGACAGGAGTGTGACCAGAACCTAGCAAGAGCCAAGCCAGAACGAAGACAGATCCAAGCAAGAGTATAGTTAAGAATTGTTAGAGTGAATCCAGAGCGAAGCCAGAGCGAAACAAGAGCAAAGCCAGTGAGGGACCGTAGCGGGGACCGGAGCCTAGCCAGAGCTAAGCCAGAGTGGAACCAGAGCGTAGAAAGAGCGGAACTTGAGCGGAGCCAGAGCCAAGCCAGAGCGGGACTTGAGTGTTGACCGGGGCCTAGTCAGATCCAAGGCAGAGCGAAGCCAGTGTTAAGGTAGAGAATTAAGTTAGTGTGAGGCCAGAACAAAGCGAGAGCGCAGCCAGAGCAGGACCGGAGACGGGCCGGAACTTAGCCAGAGCCAAGCTAGAGCAAAGCCAGAGCCAAGCTAGGGTTAGGTTTAAGAATGAAGGTAGTGAGGCTTGAGCGAAGACACAGCGGGACCAAAGGTGGGCCAAATCCTAGCCAGAGCCAAGTCAGAGACAAGTTAGAATGACTACAGGGCGAAGTTAGAGTGAGGTTTGCGTGAAGCCGGAGCTAAGCCAGAGCGGAGCCAGAGCCAAACCAGAGCAGGAACGGGGGTGGCCGAATCCTAGCCAGAGCGAAGCCGGAGCCAAGCCAGAACCAAGACAAAATTAAGGTATAGAATGAAGTCAGTGAGCCCGGAGCGGGACAGGAGCAGGGCCAGAGCCTAGCAAGAGCCTAGCCAGAATTAGGACAGATACAAGCAAAAGTATAGTTAAGAAATTTTAGAGCTAAGCCAGAGCGAAGTCAGAGCGAAACCAGAGCCAAGACAGTCCAGGACCGTAGCGGGGTCCGGAGCTTGGCCAGAGCTAAAGCAGAGTGGAGCCAGAGCTTAGCCAGAGCGGAAATTGAGCGGAGCCAGAGCCAATCCAGAGGGGGGCCGGAGTGGTGACCGGGGCCTAGCCAGAGTGAAGGCAGAGCGAAGGCACTGTTAAGGTACAGATTGAAGTTATTGTGAGGCCAGAGCAAAGCCAGAGAGCAGCCAGAGCAGGACCGGAAACGGGTCGACCCCTAGTCAGAGCCAAGCTAGAGCCAAGCCAGGATTAGGTTTAACATTGAAGGTAGTTAGCCCAGAGCGAAGCAAGAGCGGGACTGAAGGTAGACCGGAGTCTAGCCAGAGCCAAGCCAGAGCCAAGTTAGCGTGAATACAGGATGAAGTTAGAGTAAGGTTTGAGTGAAGCCAGAGCGAAGCCAGAGCGGAGCCAGAGCCAAGCCAGAGTGGGGTCGGGGGGGGGGGGTTGCCGAAACCTAGCCAGAGCAAAGCCGCAGCCAAGCCAGAACCAAGCCAAACTTAAGGTGTAGAACGAAGTGAGTGTGAGGCCGGAGCGGGACAGGAGCGGGGCCAGAACCTAGCAAGAGCCAAGCCAGAACGAAGACAAATCCAAGCAAGAGTATAGCTTAGGAACGTTAGAGTGAAGCCAGGGCGAAGCGAGAAAGAAACCAGAGCCAAGCCAGTGCGGGAGCGCATCGGGTACCTGAGCCTCGCCAGAGCAAAGCCAGAGTGGAGCCAGAGCGTAGCCAGAGCGGATCTTGAGTGGAGCCAGAGCCAAGCCAGAGCAGGACCGGAGTGGTGACCGGGGTCTAGCCAGAGCGAAGGCAGAGCGAAGCCACTGTTAAAGGTACAAAATGAAATGTGAGGCCAGAGCGAAGCCTGAGCGAAGCCAGAGCGGGACCGGAGTCCGGCCGGAGCCTATCCAGAGCAAAGCTAGAGCCAAGCCAGGCCAAAGTTAGAGGGACTTTAGAATAAAGTCTGAATGAGGTTGTGGTGAAGCAGGAGAGAAGCCAGAGCGGAATTAGAGTATAGCCAGAGCATAGCTAGAGCAGAGAAATGGTGAAGTCAGATTGAAGACCCAGAAAAGCCATAGTGGAGCTGGAGGAAAACTACCGCTAAGCTAATGTAAAGCCAAAGCAAAGCCAAAGTGGAGCTAGATCAAAGTGCAGGCAAAGCCACAGATCAGTCAAAGGAAAGTTAAAGATAAGTGAAAGGAAGAATTGTAAAGTGAAATACAGTTTTTCAAAGGGCGCTAATGACCATAGAGTTGAGCGCCCCTAAATTTTAAACATCATACACGATCATCTTGTATCCATGTCGAACGGATTATTTAAAAATTGTCAAATCATCGGAATATCTTTTGATCTCGAAAACGCCTATGATACGTGTTGGCGCACAGGGTTGCTACGTACTCTGCACACCTGGAATATACGTGGAAGCCAACCACTATTCCTTCAGGAATTCTTGAAAGACCGCGTACTCCGAGTAAGGCTTGGCTCGGTTTTCTCGAATCCTTTGTTCAAGAGAACGGTGTGCCACTGGGATCGGTACTAAGTGTTACGTTGTTTGTCTATTGCGATTAATTCTATCTCGAAATGTGTACCTCCGGGGGTCACGTCATGCCTATTTGTAGAGGACTTTGCCGTCTACTGTACATGTCAGCGCACACCATTTTTAGAGCGCCGTCTGCAGACCACCTTGGACAACCTTAAGAATTGGAGTTTAAAAAACGGCTTCCTATTCTTTCTCACATTTGATGACAATCTTGAATAGATCTAGGAGTTCTTCCTGTAAATCTGGATAATTAGGTGCATCTTCAATCGTTGAGCGATGAAGTGTTTGTTTTCTCGGGGGCGCGGTGACGCAGCTGATAAAGATGTTATTGCCATCTCTAAAGAATAAATACTAATTTTCTCGTTCAACAATTTTAAATTCTTTGAAACACGCCTCATAGCTTCTTGGCGCTGTTTTATTTGTCTATTTCTGGCTCTCTTGTCATTTCCTCTCGTCGCCTACGATCTTTTTCTCTTAGTTCACGTTCCCTCTCTCGTAAACGCTGCCGATCCCCCTCCTCCTTCGCCCATCCATCGTCCAGGACCATCAAACTGACGCTCTGTAGTAACTCGCTTAGTTTCCTCTGGGTACGGATCACGGCGGTCACTTGATGGACGTTTATAACAGCCCTACGCGCCTACTCGAATCCCATTTGCTGTCTCTTTAGCTTTTCTCTTTCACGTTCCAGTTTCTCAGTTTACTGTGAACCTGCTGATCTTGAGGACGAGCTTGTTTAAATGAATATCATATTATGTCCTTGTATTACCCTGCACATTTCTGGTGCTGCAGGTGTTGCAAATGTCGTATTTGTTTTGTGTATCTTGCTCTGCTTTGATTCTTACAGTGATAAGTGCTGTAATCTTGCTCCCTTAACGATGGTACTGTAAATAATTTTCACAACACTGGAAGAAGTTTTAAATGTTGCAGCATGTAATGAAGCATTAGAACCCTTCTTGTTGCTGACGACCAATTATTAATCAACCGTTCTGGTATACTTTGGTATGTATATATATATATATATATATATATATATATATATATATATATATATATATATATATATATATGAAACTCATGTTGCAAGTTTAGAATAAGCGAGCCCGATCAGATATATATATATGAAACTCATGTTGCAAGTTTAGAATAAGCGAGCCCAATCAGATTCTCTTTTACAGAACACTGCAATCCATCACAACAGAACTATGTTACCCTAGAGCTTAATCACTTGATCCAAAACGTATTGCAAAAACTTTTTAAACTATTTCCCAGGGTCGAGGCTCTGATTGCCTTACTAATGTTGGGAATTTTTCATAATTCTTGTATTTCTCCATTAATTTAGCTACAAGAGTGTCTTTTTTATTCAGTTCTTAAAACTATAGGATATTCTTCTTTACTTTCATCAAAATACATGATTGCATTAGTAGTGTTGGGAATATCGCATAATTCTTGTATTTCTACATTACTTTAACTGGAAGAGTGTGCCTTTTAGCATTAAGTCCAAATAACTAAAGAAAATTCTTCTTTACTTTCTTCAGAATACCTGATTGCTTAACTAGTGTTGGGAATTTCGCAGATGTCCTTTATATCTCCATTATTTTAACTACAAGAGTGTGCCTTTTAGCATTCATTTCTGAAAACTAAGGGATATTCTCCTTTAATTTCCTCACAATACCTGAATGCCTTACTAGGTTTGGAAATTTTGCATTATTCTTGTATTTCTCCATTATTTTAACTGGGAGAGTGTGTATTTTAGCATTCAGTTCTGAAAACTAAAGGATAGTCTTCTTTATTTTCACCTAAATATTTTATTGTATTCCTAGGGATGGAAATTTCGCAGAAGTCTTGTTTTTCTCCATTATTTAGGTACAAGAGTGTGCCTTTTAGCATTCAGTTCTGAAAATTAAAGAATATTCTTATTTACTTTCATCAAAATACCTGATTAGCGTTACTAGTGTTGGGAATTTGGCATAGTTCTTGTATTTCTCCATTAATTTAACTACAAGTGTATTCCTTTTAGCATTCAGTTCTGAAAACTAAAGGATATTCTCCTTTACTTTCATCAAAATACTTGATTTCCTTACTAATGTTGGGAATTTGGCATAGTTCTTGTATTTCTCCGTTAATTTAACTACAAGTGTATGCCTTTTAGCATTCAGTTCTGAAAACTAAAGGATATTCTCCTTTACTTTCATCAAAATACTTGATTGCCTTACTAATGTTGGGAATTTGGCATAGTTCTTGTATTTCTCCGTTAATTTAACTACAAGTGTATGCCTTTTAGCATTCAGTTCTGAAAACTAAAGGATATTCTCCTTTACTTTCATCAAAATACTTGATTGCCTTACTAATGTTGGGAATTTGGCATAGTTCTTGTATTTCTCCGTTAATTTAACTACAAGTGTATGCCTTTTAGCATTCAGTTCTGAAAACTAAAGGATATTCTCCTTTACTTTCATCAAAATACTTGATTGCCTTACTAATGTTGGGAATTTGGCATAGTTCTTGTATTTCTCCGTTAATTTAACTACAAGTGTATGCCTTTTAGCATTCAGTTCTGAAAACTAAAGGATATTCTCCTTTACTTTCATCAAAATACTTGATTGCCTTACTAATGTTGGGAATTTGGCATAGTTCTTGTATTTCTCCGTTAATTTAACTACAAGTGTATGCCTTTTAGCATTCAGTTCTGAAAACTAAAGGATCTTCTTCTTCACTTTCATCAAAATACTTGATTGCCTTACTAATGTTATTAATTTCGCATATTTCTTGTATTTCTCCATTAAACTACAAGAGGGTGCCTTTTAGCATTCAGTGCTGAAAACTAATGGATATTCTTCTTCATTTTCATCAAAATACCTGATTGCCTTACTAGTGTTGGGATTTTCGCAAAGCTATTTTATTTTTCCATTATTTTAACCACAAGAGTGCGCCTATTAACATTCAGTTCTGAAAACTAAAGGATATTCTTCTTTACTTTCATCGAAATACCTGATTGCCTTACTAATGTTGGGAGTTTCCCATAATTATTGTGTTTCTCCATTAATTTAATTACAAGAGTGTGCCTTGTAGCATTCAGTTCTCCCCCAGGGGCCAACTTCGGTAGGAACGGCTTTGGCGTACCCGGGGTCCCGAGCCAACAGTCTCCCTTGTGTGGGCTCCTCTTCGTGGTTGAGCGAGACGATCAACAGGCTCAGTTGCTGTCTCTTTAGCTCTTCTCTTTCACGTTCCAGTTTCTCTCTCTCCATTCCCTGTTTTTCACGTTGTTCCTCGCCCCTATTCGAGACGCGGCGGTCACCATCTAGAAGCGGATTTCCTTGGGATGGATTATGATGCAATGATGGTTGATGCAGTTTAATTTCTCACCTTTGGTGACGATCTTGAATAAATCTAGGAGTTTCTTTTGCTACTGTAGATAATTAGGCACATATGTAAAGCGATGTATATTTAACGATTTATACTTATATGTATATTTAACACGATGTCCCTATATGGCTAGAGTTAGATAAAAATCTATTCCTAATTGTATGGAGGTGGTAGCAAGGAACCCTATGCCAGTCTGTAGTCACCAAATTCTGGGGTTCAACCCTCGGGATGGTCGATGGATTTTATCATACGTAAAGGTACTCGGCATGCTTCCTCGAAAGGGAAAAAAGCCGGTGGTTTCCTGTCGTAGATCTACGGCAAGTGGAGGAACCTCAAGTTGATAAAGAGGCCTCTGATCGAACTACACCTGTGCTACATGCCCAATATAGAACGGAACACCAAAAAAGGAGCAGTTAAAGGCGCCCTTAAATAAAAGGTGTTATCGTAGTCTAATCATGTTTCTCTTATTGTTGGAAATCATTAAAACATTTTGTTCTGATGCATTTCGTAAATATTTAGCTCAATTTCAGTTATTTTGTTGTACGCAAAGTAATGCATTTTTTCTATTATAATGTTTTTATCCCTGATTGTTTTTAAATGATGAATTGCTGATAAGTTTGATTTATATTGCATTAGATAACAAAGGAGGCTATAAAATATTGAGACAGCCCATTTTTGCGAAAATTTTAACCGGTACATGTAGTTATTTCCAATAGTCTTAAGGCACTGAAACTACATCTGTTACCTAAAAATTGCACAAATATAACTTATCTAATGCTATTCCATTTTCCTCTGGCTAAAAATATAATTCGTTTCTTAATTATGCTGCTTAATGCTATTGAGGGTTAAACGTGCAATTGCACATTTGCATATAGAAAGTGTTACAATTTGTTGAAGAAGTAGGTTTGTCTTGCAAAAGCGCAAAGGCAGAGTAATCTTATCTCTATTTCTTGTTTATAAGTTAGTCAGTCTTCATCTGCTTTCTATTTGTGTCTTGTTTGCGAATGTACAGAGATTACTGTATCTTTGAGAAAAACACCCTGCCATCCACCGCTGGTTGACTAGCTGTTATTACATCACGTCTATTTCGTTTTATAAAGCACCCATGATATGATTTAAACATTATGTTGCAGGTTCAGAATTAAAATTTCGTGTATGGAGCATGTGAGATACCCAACTTGTCGAGATTTTTAAGGAAATGCTTACATCGAGTTTATTCACTTTATAGATTATAGTAATTTTACATAGAATGTTAATACTTTTATATATGGTTTCCGCCATTATCTGTTTTTAAGGGACGCAGATGACCGCTTAGTTGAGCGCCCTTAAGTTTGCATCTATTTATCGTTATAGGGTGCTTGCGAAATGAAATGTTGTGTGCCGTTCTCATTTCATTTGGGTTAATTGACAGTACTTTTGCGGCCAGCTATGCAGAAATGCCCTCCAGGGGCCTACTACGGTAGGCACGGGAATTTGCGATCCCGGGGTCCCGAGCCAGCATGGCACCCTCGATGTTGGTTCCTGTTAGTGGTGAGGGATCAGACAAAACGCCCACCCACGTGTAGACCATGTGTGGAGACTCGTGTCGGTAGAAAGGTTCGTCCTGGTTGTTGAGCGATGGGGTAGATCCTGTCCTCACTGTCCAAACGACAGCGAGGAAAAGGCAGGAAAAACCTTCTGAAAGCGCTAGTCCAACCCCAAAGAAAAGGAACAAATTGGTTCGACTACCACTGGGCAGGTAGCTTTTGTCATGGCAAGTTGATATTGAAAGTAGTAGCTCTTTATTACTGTTGGTATTTTAGTGGTATTTATAGTTTGTTTGTTTTTACCCATTTGTGTTTATTTATTTTATAGTCATTTTGTTTTGATATGTTTTTGAAATTTTGAATAATTTATATCTGGCTATTGCCATGAATTAGTTTTTGTAAGGGCGCTGATGACCAAGCAGTTGAGCGCCCTTATATCTTCTTCTTCTTCTTCTTCTTCTTCTTCTTCTTCTTCTTCTTCTTCTTCTTCTTCTTCTTCTTCTTCTTCTTCTTCTTCTTCTTCTTCTTCTTCTTCTTCTTCTTCTTCTTCTTCTTCTTCATCATCATCATCATCATTATCATCGTCATCATCATCATCATTATCACGGATCATGGATAACGAAGAAATTAACAAGGAACATAAGGCTGGGAAAACTGCGTGAGACTTAAGATAAACTACAAGAAGACGCCTTTTTGGAAAGAAATACCACGTGTCAGGATTTTGGAATTCATCATAAATTTTTAATGCTCAGACGATGAAGGCAATGACAATGACGAATTATCTCTTAACGTTCACAGCTATATGGATGCACCGCTGGTATTTTCGCTAAATTATAAAAATATCTAATTCATAAATTATAATTAATTTTAAACTAAATATTTAAAACAGTTGCGTAATATACGAATATCCATGTTGCAATTGTGACTTCAGCCACTGCATTATTATAAAACTTTGGAAAATTCAGTTTGCGTTCCCTTACGTCTAGCGCCAAGAACACTCGCAAGTGTGGAAGCGAAAGGAAAATATAAAGAGTGAGGAGTAACGAAGTGGCAACGCTGAAGCCTCTAACGCATCTGATTCGATACAGGCGGGAACTCTTCCCATTTGAAACACATAATAATTGCTTTTCTTCAGCTCAGTAGGTACTTGGTCGAATTGCAACTCATTCTTCTTACATTATGCACTTATTTTGACATGTCAGTTATTTATTTGCCCATCATTTCTTCACAAAATCTCACTGGTCAATAATTCTAGTGTCAAGGGCTATTCAATTATATACTTCTCGATGAAAGCTTAAAGCATGAACTTCAACTTAAAAATATACCCAATTTTTCGGAGGAGTTCGCTTGCATCTGTGTGTTTTTAAAGTTAATGACTTTACATTCGGTATTAAAATTTAACAAAGCTTGCACAGCTTACGAAGTAATTCTGTTTCCCAACATGCTATCAAACTCCCAAGCGGAAATTTCACGCGCATCCCTCAGGCTTATTCACCGCATCATAAGAAACTATTCCATTCATGTCTTTATTTTTGTACGCGAAGTTAAAAGTTTAAGTAAAATATGCACACTAATATAACACCGGAGCAGAGGTTAGCTGATAAAACACTTTTTGCGTGTTTAACTAAAATTCGTGTATTTTTAAAACTTCTTTGTTCGTACCTCATGCAAACATCTTTTGTCTGGCCTCATTCAAGACCTGCCATATGTTAACTTAAACAAACAATGCCTCTATTTTGCGCTATTCTTTATTCCACCCCTTCTTTTTTTTCTGCTTTCCTTTTCCGTGCACTGTGCGAAGAAACGAAGTAATTTGTCTGCGCGTATCTCCGCTTTCGTCCGCCTGTATACATTATTCATAAGGTAGAAAGATTTTAATCATGTGGTCCACGGCGCCACAAGCTTTCTTAATGTCCTAGAGTGGACCCTGGAGAAACTAATCCATCTCTTGTATATATAGCAAGATTTAATTTCAAACATTTGCGTTACAATGGCGTATTAGAATGCTGCTTTCTTTTACAAATTGTAAAATTATTTTGACTGTAAACCTAATAAGACTGCTTAAGCCATTTTAAGACTGTTTTCGTCTCATTTATAAGTTTGTACACTAGCGACGCTAAGCAATTAGTTATACCGCTTTTCTCTCAACAAGCGGCCCGGGTTTGATCCCAGCAAACACAGATATACATACAGATGAATCGACTGTTGGGCCCCCTTGTATAGTATCTTTCTACTTTCTCTAACACGTACATAGTTGGTACAGAAGGTATTGCATTCTACCTGAAAATTCACCATACCAAGGTTTCACTTCTTTCTCCAATGTTAAAACATTTCAAACGATGAATGAGATGGATGAAATGCTCAAGTGAGCCTACGTTCCATAAAGCTTAGAGTTACCCGAAATTCATCTTTCAGGATAAGGAAAACCCCTGGGGAAAACCTTATCCAGACCACTCACCCTGACCGAGATTTAAACTTTGGACCCTTGAACGTGAGGCAAGCACGCTGCCACCTGCGCTACAGAGGTGGGCTGAGGATTTCATTAGAAACACACGTTTTGAGCTAACCTCAGTAAAGGAAAAGAACGGATTTTTAGAAAAATGTCCAAGTATATATCTGTCTCCCTGTGTCTGCAAACAACGTAACTCAAAAAGGAAAAGCCAGCTAAACGTGGGACTTGGTATTTAAGTTTTACAACCCTCAAATACTCTTTAAATGGAAAATTTTCGAAAACTGTGATATTCTGAAAAATCATTATCGACTTTTATTAAAAAACCTTATGTTGAAGTTAATTCATGACAGCTGTACCTCTTGAATTCGTTAGAATCGCCTCTGATGTCTTCTTCATTCTTGGTGACTTTTGCATAGCTGGTAAATTATAAGAGATGAAAGCCCGCCTCGTTAGTGAAGATGGTAGCGTGTCTGCCTCACGTTCAAGAGGTCCCGACTTCGAATCTCGGTTAGGGTGAGCTACCTGGACAAGGTTTTTTCCCGAGGTTTTCCCTTTTCCTGATAGACTAATGTCAGATAACACTAAGCTCCATGTACCCCGGACTCATATGAGCATCATTTCACCAATTTCATTCATCGTCCGATATAACTTAATTTTGGTGGAAGGAAATTGCAGCAACAACAAAAATAAGAGATAAACAAAATTGTACTACATAAAAACTGTAGATCTGTTATATAAAATGTTTGTGGAGATGAACACTTTTAGATATTTCCTCCTTTAGTACTAAATTTTCAGATATTTATGGTCTTCTAACATAGGAAGTCGCTATTTCTTCTTTTTAAGCCCTGGCCATGCAAACAGAGTGGAATGTCAAATCCATCAAATAGCGATAAGCTCATAAGCTATTTGATTATCACTCATACCCGCTGTATTTCCCTATTCCCATCCAACCTACAAGGAGGCCATTTCTATTGCAATCTCGGTTAACGTGAAGACAGAGAAGAAAAGCTTTTGTAATTGTAATTTGTTAACTGAGTAGCGAAAGTCATGTGAACGTAACACATCATGTACTTTTTTCTGGAAACACGCATCGTACGCCATACAGAAAATATTTTCATCCCAGAATTTAGCGATGGGAACGTTTGATAATTCGGATTTATATTTGTTTTCGTTTTTTGTGTACATGTATTATTTTAAGTTTGTTTACACAAGTATAGAGTTTTAGAACCATTTATATCTTGCTTTTGCCATGATTAATTTTTTAAAGGGCGCTGATAACCACTGTAGTTAAGCTCCCTTTTACAAATATCATCATCATTTTCATCCTGGTCGCTCTGGATTATTTTTTTATGGACTACACAGTTCTTATTCAAAATTAACTTCAAGGTTTTCCAGTAACCTCAGTCTGCCATCAACGCTTGGGAAATAGCTTCTGTTAACTTAAGTGTGAAATTAATGCACATTTTTATGTAATTGAAGAAACAGGAAGTGTTGGCAAAAGTGAGGGTGCTAGATGTGGAGAAAGCTCCAGCAAAACAGGCAGTTCCTTCGAAGCAGGAAGTACCGGCTGAAATCCAAATTTATGCAACCTAAAAAAACTAAAAAAAAATTGCATTATGTTGCATACAGTTCCTTCTAAAGTTGCTTCTAGCTACCGTCCATTTCCCTTACCAGTTGCGTGTGCAAGGTGATGGAACGCATGGTAAATGGGCGGTTGGTATTGTGCTTGGAAACGCACAACCTACCCAGTAACATCCAGTGCGGTTTTCGACGACGCCGTTCAACAGTGGATCATCCTGTGTCCATCCATCCATCCATTCATCCACCTATCCACCCACCCATCTACCCACCCATCCACCCACCCATTCACACACCCATCCACCCACCCACCCACCCACCCATCCATCCATCCATCCATCCACCCATCCACCCATCTACCCACCCATCCACCCACCCATGCATCCATCCATCCACCCACCCATCCACCCACCCACCCATCCATCCGTCCATCCATCCATCCGTCCATCCATCCACCCGTTCGTCCATCCATCCATCCATCCGTCCATCCGCCCATCCGTCCATCCGTCCATCTGTCCTTCCGTCCATCCGTCCATCCGTCCAAACGTCCATCCGTCCGTCCGTCCGTCCCTCTGTCCCTCCGTCCCTCCGTCCATCCGTCCATCTGTCCCTCCGTCCATCTGTCCATCCGTCCATCTGTCCCTCCGTCCCTCTGTCCCTCCGTCCCTCCGTCCATCCGTCCATCCGTCCATCCGTCCCTCCGTCCATCCGTCCATCTGTCCATCCGTACATCTGTCCATCCGTCCATCTGTCCATCCGTCCATCCGTCCATCCGTCCAAACGTCCATCCGTCCGTCCGTCCGTCCCCCTGTCCCTCCGTCCCTCCGTCCATCCGTCCATCTGTCCCTCCGTCCATCCGTCCATCCGTCCAAACGTCCATCCGTCCAAACGTCCATCCGTTCGTCCGTCCGTCCCTCTGTCCCTCCGTCCCTCCGTCCATCCGTCCATCTGTCCCTCCGTCCATCTGTCCATCCGTCCATCTGTCCCTCCGTCCCTCTGTCCCTCCGTCCCTCCATCCATCCGTCCATCCGTCCCTCCGTCCCTCCGTCCATCCGTCCATCTGTCCATCCGTCCATCTGTCCATCCGTCCATCTGTCCATCCGTCCATCCGTCCGTTCGTCCATCCGTCCCTCTGTCCCTCCGTCCATCCGTCCATCCGTCCATCTGTCCATCCGTTCATCCGTCCATCTGTCCATCCGTCCATCCGTTCATCCGTCCCTTCGTCCATCCGTCCATCCGTCCCTCCGTCCATCCGTCCCTCCTTCCATCCGTCCATCCGTCCCTCCATCCATCCGTCCCTCCGTCCATCCCTCCATCTGTCCATCCGTCCCTCCGTCCATCCGTCCATCTGTCCATCCGTCCATCCGTCCCTCCGTCCATCCGTCCATCCGTCCCTCCGTCCATCCGTCCATCCGTCCATCCGTCCGTCCGTCCATCCATCCATCCATCCATCCATCGGCCCGTCCAAGTAACTGCCCTTTGCCCCATTACCTAATAGCGGGGCTAGCGTCACTGCTAAAGAGCAATGCTTTTGTTTTCGTAGCCGGTGCGTCCCAATAACTTTTGAGATTCGCACGCCAGTGGTTCTTGCGCTGCCTAATCACAAGCTCATGTAAGATTTAATGCTGCATAAAATTAGATCTAAGAGAATTTCGAAGCTGCGACACCGAAATTCGGAGTATGTAAGTTATAAACTATGCAACAACTATAACCGTTCAATGTCGTTTTGGAACAACCTGTATAAATGATTATTACATCTTTGTTCCACAAGAAGCATTTATACTTTTCCTTTTTATCAGCTTCCTTGTAGATAAGACAATAGTATATTATGTGAATTGTTTATATTATTTCCTGTCTTCATTTAATTCATTTTCAGTAGTATAGCTAAGCATTTTAAAGGAACATAGCAGAAAAAGTTAAATATTTCAATACTTTACCTTGCCAGAAAGAAAGTTCATGTACTGCTTTACAATGAAAGATTCGTTATTATACTTTAAATGTAAATTTTGCTACATTTTACAGAAAACACTACAATTATTAACTTGAAAACCAATTACGCAGTAGAAGTGAAATTTCTCACCTTTTTTCCGAGCATTGAATTGAATGCTATAATGAGTACATTTCACCGGAAGGTTCTTTTAAATTATTTCAGTTATAAAACTTCTAAAACATACTGGCGAGTCTCAGAGTACATAGCTTTTAAAATGCATTTTACTGATCAACAGGTAATAAAAATTGTAAATTGGAAAACTCTATGACGTTTAGTAAACAATATATTCGATTGGTCTTTCCTATGAGTAGTCTGCAAATTACAATATGTATTTAGAAAAGATAATACGAACTGCATAAGGACGCTATAGTACGGAGGCAATCCGGTCAGTTGTTTTCAAATAAATTATAGTTTTTATATTTAGGTACATACTGTTTGCGTTACTTCATCGAAAATAAAATATAATTACCACCTAACATTTCAAATACTGGAAATTAATTGTACTTTCACACTGGCCGTGTGTAGGCTAAATTGTGGAAACCAGAAGATCCGTGGTTCAAATCCCGGCTATGGCATTGAATTTTTCAGTCTGACTCTACGTTTCCACAATTTAGCTTACACACGGCCAGTGTGAAAGTACAATTAATTTCCATTAATTGACCTAATAGTGGTTAACTATAAAGCCCGGGCCTTAAAGTACTTACATGTAGTAAGTCGCCATTAAGGTAGTTGTCTCATGTGTTTATGAGAACTCCTAAGTGGTTTACCGGGAAAATACGAGTCAGTTGGAGAACTTAATGTCATATCGGCACGTTGGCCATAGTAGCACAATGGTAGTGCAGCTGGGCGGAAACCAGAAGATCCGTGGTTCAAATCCCGGCTATGGCATTGAATTTTTCAGTCTGACTCTACGTTTCCACATTTCAAATATTTTCCATTTAATCTAAAACTTACTTTACCTGCTGTTTCCTACAGCGGAATGTGTAAATCTGTAAAGAAAGTTTATGCCGGATTAACAAGAAGTGGATAAAGTAATAAGCTTTCGTAAACATTATTTGTTAAAGCGTCAATAAGGTAAGTCATATGGGTACTACGTACAATCTTATTTTATTAATACATAGACCTGCAACCAGACATGCCAGCGTTTGAATACAAGTTCATAGAACCTCCAAATTTGTATTAGATATGAAATTTTCGATATATATATATAAGATCTCCACTTTAGGTACTCCACTGCATAGAAGTAAATACTGTACAAAATATGATTAATTTTCCCTGCTGGGCTACCAAATATATACGTATTGGACTGTAACTTCATTGTGATTAAATGGCAATAAAATGAGGTTAAAACGCAGCAGGAGTGCCTGGGGAAGACAGTGAATGAACTCTGTTGTAAACATTGTCATTGCCTGGACCCGACAACCTTCCCAGAGCTTCATACTCCAGAGATGATATAATTTAAATCCAGAGAGAGTGAGAGGGGGAGGGAGAGGCAGAGAGAGGGAGAGAGAGCTGTGCGAGCAAACACTGTGCTTGTTGACTTAGACACATATTAATGAGGTATTCGGATACATCTGCTAAAGGTAACCAAAGCATCCATCTTCTCTTTTGTGCTAATGGAACAGGTATCTAATTAATACATTTATGCATATTTCTGATAAAAGGCTCGGCACAGGACTCCATCCATGCTATTTGTTGTTTTGTTCCCCTGAAGTGGAATATGATCAAAAACCGCTCCGGTTCACTGACTTTCCCCGTTTGCATTTACAAGCTCACGTCATTGCGAAAAAATGTGAATGGTACTACAGGATTATCATTTGCAATTATCAACGATGCTAAGCAAAATATAAATTTCCACCTTTATGATCCTAAAACCAATGGCAGTTATAATGGCGTCCTCGCTTTTAAAATCAAACGTTTATGATAGTCGCAAGTAGTGGATTTTGGATTCGTTTGATAAAGGTTTAAATAATCTGCTAGGACTTTGTTTTTGCGTAGATAAATAATAATAATAATGATAATAATAATAATAATAATAATAATAATAATAATAATAATAATAATAATAATAATAATAATAATAATAATAATAATAATAATAATAATAATAATAATAATAATAATAATAATAATAATAATAATAATAATAATAATAATAATAATAATAATAATAATAATAATAGTAATAATAATAATAGTAATAATAATAGTAATAATAATAATAGTAATAGTAATAATAGTAATAATAGTAATAATAGTAATAATAGTAATAATAGTAATAATAGTAATAATAGTAATAATAGTAATAATAGTAATAATAGTAATAATAGTAATAATAGTAATAATAGTAATAATAGTAATAATAGTAATAATAGTAATAATAGTAATAATAGTAATAATAGTAATAATAGTAATAATAGTAATAATAGTAATAATAGTAATAATAGTAATAATAGTAATAATAGTAATAATAGTAATAATAGTAATAATAGTAATAATAGTAATAATAGTAATAATAGTAATAATAGTAATAATAGTAATAATAGTAATAATAGTAATAATAGTAATAATAGTAATAATAGTAATAATAGTAATAATAGTAATAATAGTAATAATAGTAATAATAGTAATAATAGTAATAATAGTAATAATAGTAATAATAGTAATAATAGTAATAATAGTAATAATAGTAATAATAGTAATAATAGTAATAATAGTAATAATAGTAATAATAGTAATAATAGTAATAATAGTAATAATAGTAATAATAGTAATAATAGTAATAATAGTAATAATAGTAATAATAGTAATAATAGTAATAATAGTAATAATAGTAATAATAGTAATAATAGTAATAATAGTAATAATAGTAATAATAGTAATAATAGTAATAATAGTAATAATAGTAATAATAGTAATAATAGTAATAATAGTAATAATAGTAATAATAGTAATAATAGTAATAATAGTAATAATAGTAATAATAGTAATAATAGTAATAATAGTAATAATAGTAATAATAGTAATAATAGTAATAATAGTAATAATAGTAATAATAGTAATAATAGTAATAATAGTAATAATAGTAATAATAGTAATAATAGTAATAATAGTAATAATAGTAATAATAGTAATAATAGTAATAATAGTAATAATAGTAATAATAGTAATAATAGTAATAATAGTAATAATAGTAATAATAGTAATAATAGTAATAATAGTAATAATAGTAATCATAGTAATAATAGTAATAATAGTAATAGTAGTAATAATAGTAATAGTAGTAATAATAGTAATAGTAGTAATAATAGTAATAGTAGTAATAATAGTAATAGTAGTAATAATAGTAATAGTAGTAATAATAGTAATAGTAGTAATAATAGTAATAGTAGTAATAATAGTAATAGTAGTAATAATAGTAATAGTAGTAATAATAGTAATAGTAGTAATAATAGTAATAGTAGTAATAATAGTAATAGTAGTAATAATAGTAATAGTAGTAATAATAGTAATAGTAGTAATAATAGTAATAGTAATAATAATAGTAATAGTAATAATAATAGTAATAGTAATAATAATAATAATAGTAATAATAATAATAATAATAATAATAATAATAATAATAATAATAATAATAATAATAATAATAATAATAATAATAATAATAATAATAATAATAATAATAATAATAATAATAATAATAATAATAATAATAATAATAATAATAATAATAATAATAATAATAATAATAATAATAATAATAATAATAATAATAATAATAATAATAATAATAATAATAATAATAATAATAATAATAATAATAATAATAATAATAATAATAATAATAATAATAATAATAATAATAATAATAATAATAATAATAATAATAATAATAATAATAATAATAATAATAATAATAATAATAATAATAATAATAATAATAAAATGCTCTACAAAAGTGGAAAAGAAGTAGTCGAGTCCTGTAGTCCTCGCGACTTAGTTGTAACCAGAAATGAGGAAGGCAAGAACTATCTGACATTGAACGCTTTTATTTTCCAGAAGGGATTCGATATAATTGCTGGCCCAGTCAAGTCCTGTACTCGCTCCAGAAACGGCACGCTCCTTGTGGAAGCGCTTGGGCAGCTATCCCGTCACAGTTGTAGTGCACAAGACCCTGAGCTGCTCCCGCGGGGTTGTCTCCACCCGTGTGTTGCACGGGATGTCCAATGAGGAGATAAAGAAGAACCTACAAGACCAGGGTGTCACTGCTGTATACCGAGTACAACGTAAAGAGCGAGGGGAATTGGTGCCTACCCGTACCCTGTTCCTGACCTTTGATCGGGTAGACCTACCGCAAAGGCTTAGGGCAGGGTATGAGGCCATAGAGGTTAGGCCATATATACCAAACCCACTCAGGTGCTTCAAATGTCAACGCTTCGTTCATACGAGTGACGTTTGTAGCGGTGTGCCAACATGTGTCCCGTGTGGCATGTCTAAACGCAGGGATGCCTGCATATCCCCGGCAAAATGTGTCAACTGTGCTGGTGAACATCCCTCCAGCCACAGAGATTGCCCACGTTTCTTAGAGGAAAAGGCGATACAGGAGATCTGAGTCATCCTTCTGGGATGCCCGGAAACTCCTACGTACTCGTCTACCCTTGGTCCCAAGGTCCAGTACATTGAGCTCCATAGATGTTAAGGTGGTACCGAGGAAACAAATCGCAACTCAGGCCAGCGATTTTGAGACTATTATATCAGACACGATACTTACTGCCACACTAGCTCCGAAGCCTACCAAGATGTTCAAGCGGGCTCCTCTCTCACCTAAATCACCGAGGGACAAATCTGCACTGTCACCACCGAAGCCACCGGCCTCATCAAACGTCAAGCCCATTATAGTCTACGATGCAACGCCCAAAAAGTTAAGACCAATTACACAAAATGAGATTTTCTCAAGGTTATCAGCAAAGGGACCGGCAAGAAAGAATGTCCTAGGGTACCTCGAAGTTCTACTTCTGCGGGGTCTTCTGGTGAAGACTCAGATCGACGGCTGTTATAATCGTCGATCTCTTCTTCTAACCGGTTTGGCGTCCTCGAAACTAAGTTCCCTATAGGAAAAGGTGCATCATCCGTAGAAGAAATGGACCAGGAAAACCCGGACCAGCTTGCTAGGGTGGCAACAAAAAAGCGCCAGGATAAACCGGACAAAAAACGTGTTAACCCAACACCGAAGAAAAAGAGTACATTAATTCGGCCGCCGCCTAAATCATCTTAGGCTCACCTAGCCATCAATACCTTCTCCCATTAGTCCAATGGCTATTCTGTATTGGAACATACGCGGAATACGAGCGCATCGACCAGAGCTAGAATTGTTGCTCAATGAGTACGAACCTTTCCTTGTGTGCTTACAAGAAACTAAGCTATGTGCCCAAGACTCCTTTAACATCCCCTTTACGTGTGATCTTGGACCTGAAGAGGATGTTCCTGGCCACGGGGGCACTATGATACTTGTCAGAGATGATATACATGTAGCCGTTGTGCCTTTCTAGACTGCCTTTCTATAGGTTGCAGTACACTTTCTCCTCCCGGCTGTTCAATTTGCTGTGTGCACCATTTATGTTCCACCTTCCTATGACCTCTCCCTCTCTCTCCCACTGAGCTACAGCCTTTGGCTTCTCAGCTACCAACACCCTTTCTGTTGGCGGGAGACTTCAATGCCCAACATCATCTAGGGGCTCATCTCGAACTTGTGCGAGAGGTTCAGGCATCGCAAACTTTATTGACAGCACTAACCTGGTACTCATGGATACCGAAGAACCTACGTTTCTCTCGGCGGCGTTTAATACCTTTTCGCATCTCTATTTGGCAGTTTGCTCACCACAACTGTAAGTACTCTAAACTGTTCTGCAGCGGAAAGAATTTTTTCTGTGAGATGATCAAATAAATCATTCACAGAATCGTACTCGTTGTAATAAAAGACAAGCTACTGGGTATAATGGTTTCAGTTGGTCCGATCAAAGCGCCATCTAGGGATACGCGAGGGAGATACATCTTGTGCTAAAAGACTAGAGGAACAAGGCGTTACAGCAGTCTATCGTGTGTAACGGAGAGAGTGAAGGGAAGTGGTTCCTACTCGTACGGTGTTCTTGACATTTGATCGGGCAGATCTCCCTATCAAGGCAGGGTGTGAAGTGATAGAGGTTAGACCATATATACCTAACCGTCTGAGATGCTACAAATGTCAGCGGTTCGGACACACTAGTGAATTCTGTAAAGGTGTACCTACATGTGTAAACTGTGGAGACGGCATGCATGAAGATGCATGTGTATCAGTTCCAGCATGCGTTAACTGTAGCGGTGAACATCCATCAAGTTCACGAGAGTGCCCCAATTATATAGAGGAGAGAGCCATTCAGGAGATCCGGGTTAAAGAAAAGGAATCCTTTTCGGAAGTCGGGAAACTTCTTCGTATGCACAGGTCCTCTATAGCTAGCTCCCGTATCGACAGCTCTGTGGTGGCTACCCCATCATTAAACGGGAAGCTGGTAAACGGACAGGCGATATGAACTAGGCAACTATATCTGAGAAAGTTCTAGTGCCTAGATCGCAACAAAAAGCATCAGAAACAACACGAAAAGCTCCGAGCACACCACCTAAGACTACTGCAAATAAACGAAAGTCAGTTAGGTCGCCTGACAAAGCATCGACGTCTAGCAGAAGGACCAAATTGACCGTAATGTTCAAAGCACCAGAGTTAAAATTCAAGACTCAGTATGATAGAACAGCTTTTCCGAAGGAAAGCGAAAACCCTGCTCCCGAAAAGACTAAGAAAAATAAAAATCCAAGAGCATCTCCGAGATCATCTTCGGAGTCATCTGGGGAGGACTCCGACCGGCGACAATCGTCTACGTCGGTCCGAATTTCCAATCGCTTCGAGCCTCCCGAACCGAAAGATACAGAAGTGAAACAGTCCTCTTCCATACAAGGTATGGAGCAGGATGTACCTGAGCATGCTGCTGCATCGGCAGCAAAGAAGGGGCAGGACTAACCTGCCGAAATCAGTCCACCAAACAAAAAGAGCAAGTTGAACCGACTACCGCTATATTCTACTTAATGGATGTAGTTATTTACCATCATATCAAATGAATATGCCCATGACCATCCTACAAAGGAATATACGAGGTTTCAGAGTACCTAGACCACAACTAGAACTTCTGCTCAGTAACCATAACCCTTGTTGGTATGCTTACAAGAGACTATGCTACGACCACACTGAGGTGTGACATTGAAACAGAAGAGGGCATTACTGCTCACAGGGGCACTATCATCCCTCAGGGATGACATATTTGTAGATCCGTTACAGCTACAATCTGACATTCAATCTATAGCTGTAAGGATAGAGCTGCATCAATCGAATTTTGCATTTGCAGTGTAAATATACCGCCATCAGATGAGCTCTCGTTAACTGACGTTGAATATCTGGTTTCGCAACTATCAACACCATTTCTCATAGTGGTCAGACTGCGCTAACACCTGTTTCCACATTGATTTGGCAATTTGTTCATCCCAATGAGCAGTTTCATTGAAATGGAATGTAACCTCTGATTTACATTCCAGTGACCGCTTTCCATGTCTTCTTAGTCTCTTAGCACAAGATGTGTCTCCGTCACGTATACCTAGCTGGCGCTTTGATCGTGCCAACTGGAACCTTTACACCCAGTTGGCTGTTTTTAATTACAACGAGCAAGATTCTGTGAATGATTTAGTTGATCATCTCACAGAGAAAATTCTTTCCGCTGCAGAACCGTCTATTCTACGTTAGAACATGCACCCTAGTCGGTTTCCTGTCCCATTGTGGACGAAAGACTACCGGAATGCTATTCGTGCTCGTAGACGTGCTCTAAGGGTATTCCAACGACATCCTACCCTATGTAACCTAACTGAGTACAAGAAAGCGCGTGCAAAGTCTGGTCAAATAATTAAGGATAACAAAAAGACCTCATGGAACAATTCAAAATCATGTTTTAATAGAGGTACACCTTCCTTTGTTGTATGGGATAAGTTAAGGCGCGTGGGCGGACAATTGACCCACTTGCCAATCTCTAATCTGAAAACACCTGCAGCAGTTGTCGATCCGTTTGACGTGGCTAGCACCTTCGACTGTGCTTTCGCTCACATATCTAGCTCAAATAATTATGCTCCTGAATTCATGTTAATTAAGACTGAGGTAGAATTCCAAAGTTTCGTGTTTAGTTCCAGAATCTATGAAGATTATAACCACCTCTTCACCTTGGCAAAGCTAGACCACGCTGTTTCATCTTCGCGACTGTCAGCAACAGGACCAGGCGGCATCCACCTTTAAATTTTACAACATCTCACAGCTGAAGATAAGGCATTCTTGCTCGCGGTCTATCACCATGTTTGGGTTGATGTCACGTTTCCTGACAAGTGGCGAGAAGCCACCATTATACCTATCGTAAAAGCTGGGAAGGACCGTCACCCCCCTTCTACCTGCCGTTCTATTTCCCTCAACAGTTACGTGTGCAAGGTGATGGAACGCATGATAACTGGGCGGTTCGTATGGTGGCGGGAAACGCGCAACCTACGTAGTAATATCCAGTGCGGTTTTCGACGACGCCGTTCAGCAATGGTTCAGCTTGTGCCCATGTTGACACAGATTATAAACGGATTTCTTAAAAACTGTCAAATCATCGGAATATTTTTGACCTTGAAGAGGCCTATTATACGTTTTGGCGGACAGGGTTGCTACGCCTTCTGCAAACCTTGAATATACGTGGACGCCTATCCCTCTTCCTTCAGCAATTCCTGAAAGACCGCCTATTCCCAGTAAGCGTTGGCTTGCTTTTTTCAAATATTTTTGTTCAAGAGAACAGTGTACAACAGGGATCGCTACTAAGTGTTATGTTGTTTGCTATTGCGATTAATTCTAACTCGAAGTTTGTACCTCCGGGGCTCTCATCATGCCTATTTGTAGACGACTTTGCTGTCTAGTCTATATCTCAGCGCACACCGTTTTAGAGCGTCGTCTACAGACCTCCTTACAGAACCTTAAGAATTGGAGTTTAAGAAAGGGCTTCCGATTCTCCGCTGAGAAAACAATATGTTTTAACTTCTGGTGCCATCGGAGACGATTACCTGCAAGGCTCCGTTTATGCGCACAACTGCTACTTTTCGCAGATGAGGCCAGGTTCCTAGGATTGGTATTTGATAGGAAACTTAGGTGGTATCTTACGGGTACTAAGTGGAAAATCGTGGGGAGTGGATCGCACAGTACTATTGCGAATTTATCGCGCACTCATCCGTTCCAAATTAAATTATGGTAGTATCGATTATGGCTCAGTTTGACCACCTGTGCAGAAGAGACTAGACACAGTCCATAATTGTGCCATACGTATATAAGCTGGTGCGTTTCCAGCAAGCCCTGTTATAAACATGTATGCTGAGCCTGCAGAACCTCCTCTGCAGCCCAGACGCAACATTTTACTAGCAAATTATTTCTGTGGACTGAAGTGACTGCCCACACATCCAACGTTTACGCCGTTCTTCAACACCTTAATGCACGCGTGAAACACTTCCCTTAAACCAAAACCACCTGGTTTTCGTTTCCGGGAATTCCTTAGAAAACTTGATACTGAAATGCCCAAGATGTATCCTCAGGGGCAGAGCACATAACCTCATGGGTAGTGTAGAGGGTCCCACATAGATCTGGGTATGACCAAATACGATAAATCTACAATGTCAATGTCTAGTATCCGCACATAGTTTTTTATTCTTCCTTTATTTTTATATTTTTATATCTATAGCAGCTTTTGATTTATATTTCTTTTTACCTTATTTGTTATGTACGTGTATTTTTAATAAGTTTATTTACACTTGTATAGATTTTAGAAAGATTTATATCTAGCTTTTGCCATGACTAGTTTTTTAAAGGGCGCTGATGACCGCCGTAGTTGTGCGCCCTTATACACATCATCATCATCATCACATATTTTCAGAATTTTTTATGCAACATACCAGACCATTTTACACGTACGTCGACGAAAGTTGAGGGACTGCTTAATCCTGAGTTATTCCCTCAGTGCACTTCAAAGCCTACGGCAGCTGTACAACTACCACCCTATTGTGCAGCGTATACAGGATGCCCTCCACATTTTACACGCTTCTTGCGTTAGCGTGGCGTGTGCATGGATCCCTGGTCACGTAGGCTTGCAGTGGAATGAAATGGCGGATTCATCAGCCAAGAAGGCTTCTATGAAACCCAGGGTTCGAGTAACAATTGCGACATCGGAAGATTTTAGGGCCGTATTGCGGGGAGCTGTGCAAACCTGCTGTCAAGAAGAGTGGTCCGCTCTCCGCAATAATAAACTTGGATCTGTGAAAGAACTTCCGATCCGCTCGGTAACCTCCTGTCGTTCATCTCGTCGTAAGGAGGTGATTTTTGCTCGGTTGCGTATTGGGCACTGCGTTTTTGCCCATAGTTTTCTATTTAGAAAGGGGCCTGCTCCAGTCTGTCCAACTCGTGCTGCTAAAGTGTTTTTGCCTAGCTCACCTTAGGACGCCTCTGCTGCTGCCGGCCAGCTTTGCAGAAATGCTAGCTGATGACAACAAAGTAGTGGAGAAGGTGTTGAGGTTCTTTTCTAGGTTAGACTTTAGAATTTAAAATTTAGGAAACGGAATTTTGGTGTTTTGGATATATATATTTTTTTTTTTTGTTTGTTATGTACATGTACTTTTTAGTTTATTTACACTTGAATAGATTTTTAGAAACACTTATATCTGGCTTTTACCATGACTTATATTTTAAAGGGCGCTGATAACCTCTGCATTTGAGTGTTCTTATACAGATCATGATCGCAATCAGAATGTTCTTGCCAGCACACCTTAGGTCGTGTCTGCAGCTGCCGGCCAGCTTTGCAGAAATGCTAGCGTATCATAACAGAGTAGTGGAGAAGGCTTAAGTACTTTTCTAGGTTAGACCTTTTTAATTTAGCGAAGAGTATTTTTGTAGCTTGGTTATATATTTTATTTTATTTTTGTTTTGTTTTTGTTCTGTACATGTATTTTTGTAGGTTTATTTACACTTGTATATAGTTTTAGAAATATTTATATCTGGATTTTGCCATGACAAGTATTTTAAAGGGTGCTGATATCCTCTGCAGTTGTGCGTCCTTATGCATATATCATCATCATCATTACTTTTTTTGTAATTTACGTCCTCCAACGTTAAGTCATATGGGACGATGAATGGAATTGATGAAATGATGCTCAAATGAGTTCGAGGTCCATGGAGCTTAGAATTATCCGACATTCATCTTACAGGATAAGGGAAAATCCCGGGAAAAACCTTATCCATGTAACTCACCCTGATCGAGACTCGAACTCAGGACCTCTTGAACGTGAGACAGACATGCTACCCCCACGCTACAAGGCGTGCCATTACTTTCATGGCAACCGTAAATAGCCTAACGTAGAAGTCCATTAAGTAAACTTCAGATGGAAAATATCTATCGCTCGATTGAGCACACAAATTGGACACCCTCTAATGGTTTACACAGAGGTCGTAATATTGAAATCTCATAGAGGCATAGGTTGAGTAAAACCACAAACCACACAGCGCAGAACTCGTATTCATTAAGCAGGCTTAGTTCAGACCGCATCAGTACCGCTTAAATTGTTCAGGTCAGTGGGCAGTTTGTTGGTTTGCTTTCTATGAGCTCTGTCGAATGCCTTTATTACTAAACGGTTGGTACTCTACTTATTTGTGCAATTCTGACATTAGATCTTAACAAGCAATCATGTAAATATACGAAGGGCAAATCTGGTTACATAAACTGTATTATTTTCACATTAAGTATGTTTCAAGCTCGTATATATTAATTCCACAAAGTAGTTTGCTATAGTTTACGTAGTTATTTAGTGCGCAAGTTAAAAAGACTACAGGTGTCTTTATTTGTGTCAAATTGTTAAGTTATTACACATATATAGGCCATGCGTTATTGACCATATAACTATATTTAAGATACAAGTCAAAGGTAATCCAATGAAACAAAAGAAAAAACACACACACACACACACACACACACACACACACACACACACACACACACACACACACACACACAAAGAAGGTAAATTGCCTCTGATTCTGTGAAAACATTTGATCTGGCTTCACGTACTTTCGTTTGTTAAACATTATCAATTTTCGAGATATTCATTGCTTCTTACTTTTATATTTTTGAAATTCTAATGCAGTAATCTTTACTTTTTCTCATGATATCATGCAAAAGATATGGATTCTCAAAATAAAGTGAAACCGCTCGCTTTTTAAGCAGTTGAGGGCCTCTTTAGTGAACTTAAAAACTCTTCTCCCACTCTAAGTGTATAATGAGAGTTTATGCAAACGTTTATGTCGTATAACACAGAAAGAAAAATAAGCCTTTAGGGGAACAATTTTTTGATGCTCTAAAGCAAAGAAAGATTGAATAAATGAAGGAAGAAAGGATTGAAAGAAAGAGAGAAAGAAAGAAAGAAAGAAAGAAAGAAAGAAAGAAAGAAAGGAGAGAAAGGAAGAGAGAAAGAAATAAAGACAGAAAGAAAGAAAAAGAGAGAAAGAAAGAAAGAAAGAAAGAAAGAAAGAAAGAAAGAAAGAAAGAAAGAAAGAAAGAAAGAAAGAAAGAAAGAGAGAGAAAGACAGAGGGAAAGAGAGAGAAAAGAAAGAGAGAGAGAGAGAAAGAAAAAGAGAGAGAGAGAGAGAAGATGGCTAGAAAACGTAATATGTATGTCACACATTAGACTTTTTATCTTAAATCGTTGATGTATAGTAAAGGACTTATATTGAGTATCTGCTAGCCATCATCGTTCTAAATAAATATTTTCATGGATAAAATAGGTAGGTTCCAAGACATGTGCCAGTTTACTTTAGATGCTTTATCTGCAAAAGCTGCTAACCAAGTTTTGACATGAATGCGACAATCTGTCCTTGCCAAAAAAAGAACGAACGTTCATGCACGCCTTGCTACATAACCGTCCAACTCTCGCATCTATCCTTCGTCCTTCATTACGACACAAAGTTGTTTGAGGAGCCGCACTTCTTTCTTTACAGTGATGGGCAGTTCGCGGTTGCGTCCCATGTCACATTCACTCAACCTCACAAGTGTAAGTCAAGTTTACTTAACGGAGCGTTACCGCAGTGATGGCTCATACGTTCAAAGTGTGCCTGCTGCTTATTCAGAGGCCTTATCAACTAACCTTTCAGGTAAATATCCACTTAAAAGTCTCATATGCTGTACTCAGATAGCTTTCTCTGCTCACTTTACTAGAAACTATTCTCACAATATCATAATCTTTTCTCTGTTAAATAAGATAAACTTCCATCACAGATATTGAGATACCAAATATGATATCCAAGTTTGCCTCCCAAGGATGCTGCATGAACGTTTTAGAGAAAATCTACATCTCAAACTACGCTCTAACATGGAAAAATTTCGTTCTCTTTAAGTTTTCAAAAATTTCTCTGATATAAGAGTTTAAGATATTTGTATAGACAATAAAATGCACATCCAGAATTTTCTGCAAATAGCCTGTTAAATCCTCTTTATTTTGATTGTAGTAAACCTTTAAAACAAAGTTGCTGTAGGAGAAAAAAGCCTTTTTAAAATAAACAAGCAATATACGTCATACAAAATGTGTGCATATTAACTATTTCCTGATAATAGTTTTTATTACTTTAAATTTTCATATATGCAAAGTTTTTAAAGTAGTGCGTCGCTCTTTGTGTTGTCTCTTTGGTTACAGCTTTAACCTACGGCATCCCTGATATGCATGTAACTAGAATAAGGTGTGCAAGTGTGTGCTTAAGGTTTGGCACGATTAAGTACCAATCGACACGGGTAGCCTAGGTATAAGGCACGGCTCGTAAAAAGGAGGACCGCGATTCAAATCTCTTCGGTATCACCTTTACTGGTTTTTCTCCAGATTTTCGACAGCACTCATAATTGACAAATCCCGAGGAACTACCTTAAGCTTCGTCTGGAACATTTTCCATCCAGATTTGTTCTCTCAATTACCATTTCATGTATCATCAGTGTCGCCACCTTGATGCCGCATGAAGTAAGACCGGACGTTAAAACATATGACATGGTTTCGAAATTCTCCTCTGTTTGTATGATGAAGGCAAAAAAAATTAATGACGTTATTAAATTTGAGAAAGGTATTGAAAAATTCAAACCAATAACGAGAAATATCTCTGATATGGTTAATTCCACAAAAATATGTACTTGACAAAAATTGTTAGCGCTAAAGTGGTATACATATTTGTGCAGTAGAACTATCTGTTACAGATGAGCAGTTATATAAATGCTATCCTGCATGAAGAGGTCTTCAGGGGCTATTCCCGGAAAAGTCAAGATAGTATAAAAATACCTTAAACATCATATGTAATTTTAATCAAATCTTTAAGAACTGATTTTAAGAACATAAAAATTGCTGAAAAATGCTCTGTATTAAGGACGGAAGAATTTTCTTCAAATTGCATCCGTGGAAGATGGAGAAATTAAACACCATGTTTGGTATTTAACCGACCATTCTTACGAAGCTATTCGTCCTACCAAAAGTTTGATACCCATTAATATTTTGAAAATTTCTCTTCGAAATCACATAACATCACAAAGGTGTAACCTATTGCTTTGAATATATATTGTATATTATTTTGATAACTTCTTGGGCTTCCTTTGCTTTCAAACGTTGTTTCACGTTTTGGGGCATACTGTTCACAAAATTCCTACACTCTTGCATTATGTCAAGTTTCCGATATTGCCTCTCGAAATTCTTGGCGGTTTTTCGGCCTCTTCTACCTTTCGATCTCGTTTGGTTGTAAGTGCCATAGTTCTATCCTCCCGGGGCGATATAACCCTTGGCCTACAACTTCGCTGCGAATCTGAATTCTTCCTTTCTTATATTTAGTTTTCTCTACCATACACGCTTTGCTCATCTCCGGTTGAGTTGTAATATATGTGTATGACTTGCCACAAATGTGCATACCAATTACTTGCCATTTTATTTCCTACTAAGAACCTTTTTTTTTTAATTTTACTTTACTACTCTTTTCGCACCAGAACAAACTCAAAGCAACAGCACTACTTAATGGCATAGCATCATAACAAGGTCAACACAAGAAGTTATAGTGCACTATTTGCCTATGCACGATGCACTGTAAAAAGACACCGGCCTGGCTGTTTACTCTTTTCTTATGCGGTTGAAACCATGGTCAGAGAGGGCTAACTAAGATTTGTTTTTCCATTTTCTTGTTTCTCTTCTTTCAGTTTCTTCAGTGCTTCTATCAGCTCTTGTCTATTGAGTATATCAACTCTTAATAAATGAATGTACTACTACAATGTGATATTTATCAAAGTTCTTTAGATAAATGTCAGTTTCTCTTGAGAACAAATAACATTAACAGTCCATATGTTTATTTGCTTGAATAGATCTTTACAGAGATTAAAAATGTGAATTTGTTTGTTGTTTAAAACTTGCAAGAATAGTATAAGTCAGGTAAAAGTAATAGCTTTTACATACATCTTTTTGTGAAGCATCTCTCTCAATAAAGTAGCTCTTCTAAAGGGGAAAAATCGCTGAACAATATAAGGTCAGAATACAATTTCCAAGAATATGCAGATGTCCTTAAATATTTGTATGTAATGTATGCTGTCTACAGGTAGACAGAGAGACACACATACAATCTCTGAACCTTTTTTTGTAAAAATTTCTTTTTTATTCAGATCTCAAAACGTGCATTTCTTATGAGCCCTCGTGTAAAACTGTTGGTCGAAATGCAACGCTTTCTCTACCTACTATATATATGTATATGTGTATATATCGTGAATATATATGTGTATATATATGTGTATATATCCTTATATATATATATATATATATATATATATATATATCGTGAACTTTAAAACTATAAGAATGAAAATATAATATGAAGCTCAAAGCATATTTACACTAGAGATATTCCCATTTTTCCTAAGTTTGATTCCAGCAAATTTTAGCTTATAAATGCGAGGGCTGTATCTGTGTCACAGTTTCAAATGCAAATTTAGTTTTCTAAAAATATTTGGGCCTTTGAAAGAAGGTTTAAACATATTAACTACATCTATAATCACAAACTTTAAACATATACCCTTTTGTATTAAGTGTACACATGTCATTCTAGTTTCCTCTAAAGGTATTTAACGCATCTGTGAAACTTTCAAAATCCACAATAAAACATATTGTTAATGTTTGCCACATTTAATACACATTAAAACTAATATTTCGACCAGTATCTTAAATTTTTATTTAAATATTAATTTGTATTCTATTAATCCGCTGTTCTAATAAAATTAAGACCCAGAAGGTGCATTTGTAAAAATATTCACATGAATATTTCAAACCTTACAATAAATAAGTTAACAAAAAGAGCTATGATATCACATGTTCAACTTCGTCCTCAATTGTTGTATAAAATTTGTTACCTCTTTTAAGTACTGTCCAACAGTTTTTATTTTTCAATAGTTAATTCATGTATGCAAATTGTAACATTACTTTGTTAAGGTATATTGTAATTTTTAATTTAATTTTGTAAGATAGTAAAAAAATTCTAAATCAAATTAGTGAGACATAGCATCATATAGAGCATTTTGAATAAGAAACGTGCTGAGAAAATGAATGCGAGAAAACATGAGTGATATGTGTATTTGTGCATCTTCGTTAGTTTTATAATATATATGTATATATATATATATATATATATATATATATATATATATATATAATTTTATTCTGCATACTCTTAATGTTTTAATATTTTTCTGGTGTATTAGCTTAAGTCACAAAATGTCTAAAGAATTAATGGCCCCTTCTTTTCTATTAATTGCAATGAAAACGACGTCGTACTACCTACCAAAGTAGTGTCTCACTGTAACATATTAGCTGTGATATTCACTTATAAACGGATATGGCAATTTTGCTGTCGGTATAAAAATATCATCCTGGGTTTGAATAAGGTTGTGCGTGTGCTGAACTAAAAGAAATGCTGGTGAGATATAGTGCCTGTTTGGGAGCAGAATGCTAATTGCATCATCCACAAAAGGGGTGCTAATGAACGGGACACGAGGTTTAATCCCTCCCCCATCAGTCAATTCCCCCCAGGGGCCTACATCGGTAGGTATGGGTTTGGCACACCCGGGGTCCGCAACCAACAGTCTCCCTCGTGTGGGCTCCTCTTCGTGGTTGAGGGAGATAGTCAACAGGCCCACTCACGTGTAGGCCGTGCGTGGAGACCCGTGTCGGTGGAAAGTTTCGTCTTGGTGGTAAAGGAGTGCGCATCTTAGTTCGTTCCAGTGATTTTCTGAATTCGGGGAGCGTGCGCATTTCTAATACACTACCTTGGTTTCTGCTTCGCCTAAACGGGAGGTCAGAGACTAACCCAATCGGTCAGGACTAGGTACTGTACCGAAATCCAGGGTGAGTGGGATGGCGAGCTCGCTATATCCCCTGTGTAGCCCTGTCATTCCAGTGGGGTGACCCCTTGTTGGGCTCCGTGGTGGGTGGGGAGCAATGGGGGATGAATCCTAATCCATTTATTATGGTAAAATTTAAGAATAATAATAACAAAACTTCTAACAAAGGTGGAAAACAAGTAGTCGAGTCTTGTGGCCCTCGCTATTTAGTTATTTATAGAATTGAGGAAGGTCGCAAGTTTAGTACCGAGAATCCGTTCGTTATCCAGAAGGGCTTAGATAGTATTGCTGGTTCTGTGGAGGCATGTACTAGATCTCGCAATGGCACACTCCTGGTCGAAGCAGTTTCTTCGACACAGGCTGCTAACACCTTTAAAGCCAGTATGCTTGCGAGCTATCCGGTGAGCGTTGAATTGCATAGGACTCTGAACTCCTCGCGTGGTGTTGTCAACACCAGCGCATTGGATGGTATGTCCAAAGAGGAGATTCAGGAGAACTTGGCGGATCAAGATGTGAAAAGTGTATGTCGAGTTCACCGCAAAGAGCGAGATGACCTAGTGCCCACTCGTACCCGGGTTCTTACCTCTGATCGGGTAGAACTCCCGAAAAGGATTAAGGCAGGGTATGAAGCTATTGAAGTAAGGCAGTATATACCAAATCCACTGAGGTGTTATAAATGCCAGCGCATTGTCCACACGAGTAAATCGTGTATTGATGTTAAGATACACCATAATTGTAAGATACTTTTAGAATGAATTGAATGGACAACTTTAATTTTCTCGGGAAAAACTTTGACGCGCAGATCATTTCGGATGATTTTTTTTTTTGTGCAATTTACGTCCTCCAACCTTAAGTCATATCGGACGATGAATGAACTGGATGAAATTATGCTCAAATTAGTCCGGCGTCCATGGAGCTTAAAGTTACCTGATATTCGTCTTTCAGGATAAGGGAAAACCCCGGTAAAAACCTTATCCAGGTAACTCACCCTGACCGAGATTCGAACTTGGGACCTCTTGAACATGGGGCAGACACGCTACCATCTACGCAAACGAGGCGAGCTCATTTCGGATGATAATGTACATCATCGTAAAGCACAAATTTATGTGAGTGTTACTTGCTTTAATTTTTCAATATCTATATGCTTCGTCGAATGGGAGATGATGATGATGATGATGATGATGATGATGATGATGATGATGATGATGATGATGATGATGATGATGATGATGATGATGATGATGATGATGATGATGATGATGATGATGATGATGATGATGATGATGATGATGATGATGATGATGATGATGATGATGATGATGATGATGATGATGATGATGATGATGATGATGATGATGATGATGATGATGATGATGATGATGATGATGATGATGATGATGATGATGATGATGATGATGATGATGATGATGATGATGATGATGATGATGATGATGATGATGATGATGATGATGATGATGATGATGATGATGATGATGATGATGATGATGATGATGATGATGATGATGATGATGATGATGATGATGATGATGATGATGATGATGATGATGATGATGATGATGATGATGATGATGATGATGATGATGATGATGATGATGATGATGATGATGATGATGATGAGTATATAAGGGCGCTCAACTGCTTGGTCATCAGCACCCATACAAAAAGTAAATCATGGCAACAGCCAGAACTAAATTACTCAAAATGAAAAGAAAAAAGAGAAAAATGACGAAATAAATAATTCCAAATGAGGATAAACCCAATGAAAACCATAATTAACAATAAAATACCGAAAGGTATAAAAAACCGTTTTCATATTAGCTCTCATTTACCAAATAAACTACCTGCCCAGTGGTGGTCGAATTAATTTGTTCCATTTCTTAGGAGCAGGGCTAGCGTTTTCCATAGGTTTATACTGCCTTTTTCTCACTGTCGTTTTGACAGTGAGGGCTGGGTCATTCGGCTCCACATCTTGAATGGAGGAGAACCGATTTGCTACTGGCAACTTCGAATCGAGTCTCTCGAAACGATCGGAAACTGCAATCGGCGAATATGAAAGCCTCTCATCTGACTGCTCTCCGAATGATTCCTCAGGTGTTCTCGGAGGAGATGGTCGTGGACTTTTGTGCTCGTTTTGCTTGGTCCTAGCCTTCTGATCCTCCCTGAGGAAGTCTGGTTTTTCATAGTAGATCTTGAACTTTCTGGGCGATGTATTTTATATTACTTGTTCACGTATTTTGAGGTAGATGCTTTCTGCGGTGCCTTGGCTGGAACGTTGTTCATAGGACTGGACTTGGTAGGTATGCTGACTGTTGTTCGTGCTGGTGTCTGTTGCTTTGGCAGTGATCTGGGTGTAATCGTTCTTTCAGATAATACTGCCCCGTTTATGCATTAATGTTTTGTTTTATTGGGAGCTTCAATCCTAGACGTGCGAAGGGAGTGAAATTTCCTCACATTTTAATGGCCAAAGGGTCCTTGACGACCGAGGCTAAACAAATAGAAATTTTAAGATTTTATTATTCTTTAAGCTTGCTGTATTCCCGTATTCCGTTGTATCCCAAGGAGTAATGTAATAAAGTTATGTATTTCTAAAAATTTTCGCCTTGATTACCGTGAAATAAACCTTATAATAGTAGTTTGAGAATGAATGAAGAAAGGCGTGAATTTAACATAACCTTTTTTACACTGACTTTGAAGCTTTCCATGCAGATTTTAGCTAAAATGTCTATTGTCACACAACTTCGTAGTCAGGGGTTTCTACATTCACGTCCTAAAAATAATGTCCTGTCTCGTGCGTATATGTGCATGGATTTGCTTTGTTCCTCAGAAGCTGTAAAGAAAACTCAAATAGCTGCAAGAACTCATTTTGTCCGGAAAAGCTTCTCCCTAAACAGAAGGCTGGATTTAGGAGGTACTTCCACTCCTGCTTAAAGTGCCACAGGGTTCGATAGGGACAGTAGGCGTAACGTTAACATGGCTCTATAAGCCATTTTCCCCTCCTCTCTGAGTGATGATTTGTAAAAAATAATGTCAGCAGTTTCCGCTTGATCGCGCCTCATGTTTGGCTTGTAGTAGTCCTCAATGACCTCTCCCTCATAAGTATGCATCCCGCAAACAGCTTTCTAGAGTAGATTATTTATAATGTGTTGCATTCACATGAATTCTCTTCCCATTCTTCTACAGGTCGTTCTTGCAAACTTCTATATTTCAGTCTGCTGTTTTAACCATTCATCGCAAATGTACACATTAATTCAGGCATAAGAAGGATAAAGTAGGTAAAGGGATAATCAGATTTTTTAAGATCGGGTTGCTATAAAAAGGAACGGGTAACTATTTTCACTTGCAAATTTGCAGATTTAAAGTTCAATAAAATATATCGGAAATTGTTAATGTCCTAAAACATTTTTACACAAGTTGTGTGCTTTAAAAGGACCTATTTTTAGTTTGTTTAAACAATTAAGACAAGGTTACGCTGAGAATTCCAATTTCTATAATAATAAAGCTATCATTATGAAACTTTAGCCATATAATAAGAGTATCATTGTAAACTTGCATGCATATTTTCATGTTGCTACACCAAACAGTTCACTAATTATTAATCTTTTTGTAAAAATATTGGAAAAATTACTCGAAATATAAAATGCTCTACGCGTCAAAAAATTGGTGTTTTTAAGTTGAATTGTTGGTTTGCGGATAGTACAGAGCAATTTTAAAAGAACCACATTCTTATTTTTTGGAATATTCTTGTATCATTTGTTCCTAAATATTTTCCATATGTTACCTCTCAATTTTGAAAGTATTAGTTTTTTATTTAGTTTATTTTATTAAGTGTACTTTTTTATTTTATTAAGGAAGTATTAACTTCCTTAACACCTTATAATTTTCAATACATGAGCATTAACAAAAAAGGAAATGTAAAGTTTATTATTTACATATTATGGACCTATCCTGTAAGTGTTACCAAGATAAATGAAAAATATGACGCATTAGGCATTTTCTACTGAAAACTGTTCGATAAAAGTTTTTCAGAAAATTAATTGTGTAGTAATGATTGTTACTTTTAACGATTGTTAAAGGTCTCTTTACATTGACACGTGATGAACTAAAATGGTGCAAAAGATAAATATAGCATGCCATCTCTTACTAAATACCCTAAGCTGCCAACATATGCAAGAAAGTACGTTCCATGATTTTCAAAATTTTCGGAGAACTTACAGTGTAGTCTTGCCTTAAACAAAGCCATTTAGGATGAAAAGAACTTAGGCTATCACTAGAAAACTCCAGATATACATTTTATTTGTCCTGGACGCATCATAAATAATCCACCCAGGGGCCTACTGCGATAGGTGCGGGAATTGGCGATCCCGGGGTCCCGAGCCAAACTGACACACTCGATGTGGGTTCCTCTTCGTGGTGTAGGCCGTGTGTGGAGCTCCGTGTCGGTGGAAAGGTTTGTCCTGGTGGTTGAGGGATGCGCATCTGAGCACGTTCGAATGACTTTCTGAATTCGGGGAGGGTGCGCATTTCCGATACACTACTTTGGTTTCTGCTTCGCCTAAACGGGAGGTAAGGGACTAACCCACCCCTAATCAATCGGCCAGGACTAGGCATAGAACCGCACTCCAGGTTGAGTGGGACGGTGAGCTCGCTATATCCCCTTCGTAGTCCTGCCATCCCAGTGGGGTGACCTCTTGTTGGCCTCCCTGGTGGTGGGGGAGCACTGGGGGATGAAACACATAAAATTTCTTATGGCAAACCGTAAAATTAAAGGTGGAAAAGAAATAGCTGAGTTTTGTGGTCCTCGCTATTTAGTTACCTGTAGAACTGAGGAAGGCCGAAAGTTTATTACAGTGAACCCGTTCATTATTCAGAAGGGTTTAGATAACATTGCTGGCCCTGTAAAGGCATGCCCTAGATCTCGCAATCGCACGCTCCTAGTCGAAGCAGCTTCTCCGACGTAGGCTGCAAAAATCTTGAAAGCCAATATGTTTGCGAGCTATCCGGTGCGCGTTGAATTGTATACGACTTTGAACTGCTCGCGTGGTGTTGTAAATACCAGCGCAATGGACGGTGTGTCCACTGAGGAGATTCAGCAAAACTTGGCGGAACAAGGTGTGACTAATGTATATCGAGTTCACCGCAAAGAATGAGGTGAACTAGTGCCCACTAGTGCCCTGTTTCTTACCTTTGATCGGGTAGAACTCCCGAAAAGGATTAAGGCAGGGTATGAAGCTAATGAAGTGAGGCAGTATATACCCAATCTACTAAGGTGTTATAAATGCCAGCGTTTTGGCCACACGAGTGATTCATGTAATGGAGTTGCCACTTGCGTTGTCTGCGGGGAAGTCAAGCATGACAATGCATGCACTTCACCTGCAACGTGTGTTAACTGCAGTGGTAATCATTCATCAAACTCCAGAGAATGTCCCCGTTTTATGGAGGAGAAGGTGATCCAAGAGATCCGAGTAAGAGAGAGGCTGTCCTTCGTAGAAGCCCGGAAACTCTTGCGTATTCGTCAGCCTTCTGTACCTAGGACCGTTACTTATAGGGCACTTGCAGCCAAGGCGGCACCTAGACGTGAAATTGCAACACAAATCAGCGAATTAAATCGGGAAGTAATATCTGAAAGATCGATTACACCAAGATCACAGCCAAAGTAAGAAACACCAGCACGAACAACAGTGAGCGCGCCGACCAAGTCCAGTCCTAAGAAGAAGGATTCAGCAAAGTCACCACCGAACGCACCCACTTCAAAAACATGTGAACCGGTAGTATTCGCCAAGGAAATTTAAGACCTCTTATGACAGGTTGGACTTCCTCAAGAAAAATAGTAAGACCAGTGAACGGAGAGCTAGCCAGCACAAAGGTCCGCGAACATCTCCGTCAACATCTGAGGAATCATCTGGAGAGGACGCCGATCGGTGACTTTCATCTTCGCCGATCGCAGTTCCTGATCCTTTCGAGAGACTGGATTCGAAGTTACCAGTACGCAAACCGTCCTCCTCCATTGAGGGTGTGGAGCGGGTGAATCCTTTCCTCAGTGCACAAACGACAGTGATGAAAAGGCAGGAAAAACCTGCTGAGAGTGCGAGTCCTGCCCCCCCAAAAAGGAAAAAATTGGTTCGACCACCATTGGGCAGCTAGCTCTTGTCATGGCAAGTTTTTATTGAACGTAATATCTTTATGTCTTTTGGAATTTTATGGAAAATGATAGCCTTTTATGAATTAATTTTTTGCGCATTTGGGCTTATTTATTTTATAGTCATTTCCTTTGATATATTTTTTTTAAATTTGAATAATTTATATCTGGCTATTGCGATGAATTGTTTGTTATGTGCATGTATTTTTTTTTTTTTTTTTGAAAGTTTATTTCCACTATTATACACTTTTAGAAACATTTATATCTGGTTTTGCCATGACTAATTCTTTAAAGGGCGCTGATAACCTCTTCAGTTGAGCGCTTTTATACACATCATCATCAGCATGATTGCCATGAATTATTGTTTGTAAGGGCGCTGATGACCAAGCAGTTGAGCGCCCTTATGTCCAAGTCATCATCATCATCATCATCATCATCATCATCATAAAAAATATATTTAATCAAAATCGTAACTCGTTTAAGAGAAAATAGAGGATTTGTCAAACGTTTACGAGTAAAGGTTAGTTTGGAGTGGCGGATTTTCTTAAATGCATTAATGAACCCATCTTTCAAAAATGCTGAACTAACATCATGCCGTATTCACCAATAATTTCCTGTTTTAGTTATCTTCAAGATACATGCCTTTTTTAAAAAATGCTCCTTTATATTCATCGTGCTTCAAAACAGGCATTGTCAGTGAAATTTTGGTATCGAATTTTAGGTTGAATGCCTTACCCTCTCTATATGGTAGAGAAGGTAAAATTATTTAAAATACATGTACCTTCTTTAATGTAGTTTTGCGTATCAGTAGTTGAAGGAATTTGAAAGATTAACTGCAATTTTCCCTCACTAAACTTCCCATTAATTCACAGCAGGCGAAGATGAGATGCTGGGATCGTTTCTTTATAAACAAATCCATTCAATATCTTGGTCAAAATTCCCCCCAGGGGCCTACTTCGGTAGGTACGGGTTTGGCGCACCCGGGCTCCCGAGCCAACAGTCTCCCTCGTGTGGGCTCCTCTTCGTGGTTGAGGAAGACGGTCAACAGGCCCACCCACGTGTAGGCCGTGCGTGGAGACCCGTGTCGGTGGAAAGGTTTGTCCTGGTGGTTGAGGGATGCGTATCTGAGCTCGTAACAGTGTTCTTCTGAATTCGGGGAGCGTGTGCATTTCTAATACACTGCTTTGCCTAAACGGGAGGTTAGAGACTAACCCACCCCTAATCAATCGGTCAGGACTAGGTATTGTATCCAATTTCCGGGTGAGTGGGACGGCGAGCTCGCTATATCCCCTGTGTAGCCCTGTCATCCCAGTAGGATAACCCCTTGTTGGACTCCGTGGTGTGGGGGGAGCACTGGGGGATGAAACTTGGTCTCATCAATTATGGTAAACCCCCTATTAAAATTAATAGCAAAAGTGGAAAGGAAATAGCCGAGTGTAGTGGTCCTCGCTATTTAGTCATATATAGAACTGAGGAAGGTCGCAAGTTTAGTGAATCCGTTCGTTATTCAGAAGGGCTTAGATAGTATTCCTGGTTCTGTGAAGGCATGTACTAGATCTCGCAATGGCACACTCCTAGTCGAAGCAGTTTCTTCGACACAGGCTGTTAAAATCTTAAAAGCCAATATGGTTGCGAGCTATCCGGTGCGCGTTGAATTCCATAGGACCCTGAACTCATCGCGTGGTGTTGTAAACACCAAGGCATTGGATGGTATGTCCAATGAGGGGATTCAGGAAAACTTGGCGGAAAAAGGTGTGACAAGTGTATATCGAGTTCACCGCAAAGAACGAGGTGAACTAGTGCCCACTCGTGCCCTGTTTCTTACCTTTGATCGGGTGCGAAAAGGATTAAGGCAGTGTATGAAGTTATTGAAGTGAGGCAGCATATACCTAATACACTGAGGTGTTGTTAGAAATTCCAGCGCTTTGGCCACACAAGTGATTCATGTAATGGAGTTGCCACTTGCGTTGACTGCGGGGAAGTCATGCATGATAATGCATGCACTTCACCCGCAAAGTGTGTTAACTGCAGTGGTCATCACTCAGCTAACTCCAGAGAATGTCCCCGTTTTATGGAGGAGAAGGCGATCCAAGAGATCCGGGTAAGAGAGAGGGTGTCCTTCGTGGAAGCCCGGAAACTCTTCCGTATTCGCCAGCCTTCTGTACCTAGGACCGTTACTTATAGTGCAGTTGCAGCTAACCCGGTACCTAGACGTGAAATCACAACACAATCCTGCGAAATAAACGGGGAGGTAGTATCCGAATGATCAATTACACAAAGATCACAGCCAAAGCAACAAACACCAACACGAACAACAGTGAACGCGCCGACCAGGTCTAGTCCTAAGAAGAAGGTTTTAACCAAGTCACCGGCGAAAGCATATACTTCAAGAACAACTGAACCGGTAGTATATAATGTGTCGCCCAGAAAATTTAAGACCACTTATGATAGAACGAATTTCCTCAAGGTAAATAGTAAGACAACTGAAATGGGAGCTAGCCAGCAGAAAAGTCCGCGAACATCTCCGTCCACAACATATGAGGACTCATCTGGAGAGGACGCCGATCGGCGACTTTCATCTTCGCCGGGCGCAATTTCCGATCCTGTCGAGAGACTGTATTCGGAGTCACCAGTGCGCAAGCTGTCCTCTTCCATTGACGATGTGGAGCGCGTGGATCCTGTCCTTACTGCCCAAATGACAGTGAGGAAAAGGCAGGAAAAACCTGCTGAAACGCAACAAATTGGTTCGACCAGCTATGGGCAGGTAGCTCTTGTTATGGCAAGTTTTTTATTGAAAGTGGTATTTTATGGCTCTTAGTGTTTTATGAGAAATTATAGCTATTGTATTGTTTTTATTGTGTATTTATTTGTACGCATTTGGGCTTATTCCTATTTTAGCCATTTTGTTTTGATATGTTTTTTAAATTTTGGATAATTTATATCTGGCTATTGCCATGAATCTGTTTCTGTAAGGGCGCTGATGACCAAGCAATTGAGTGGCCTTATATCCATATCATCACATCATTGGTCAAAATTACTTAAACATTGCTAATCTTCTGGACTGTATGGTGTAAGTTTTCAATTGTACTTTAACTGTATGACTGCGAAAAGGACACTTTTACAAGAGCTTGGTGTTCTTTGTTTCCAATACCAACATTAAAGTTTCACAAAATTATGAGGGACAAAAACATCGTTTCCATTATTTAAAAATAACTTTATATAGTAGTTTGAGGATGGACAATAATAAAAATAATGATATATGTATAAGGGCGTTCAACTGCAAAGGCTATCAGAGCCTTTAAAATATTAGTCATGGCATAAGCCAGATATAACTTTCTCTAAAACTGTATAAAATTGTAAGTAAACTTACAAAAATACATGTACATAACAAAAAATAAAAAGGAATATAAAGGCAAACTATAAAAAATGCTCTTCACTAAATTCTAAAATCTAACCTGGAAAAGAACCTAAAAACCTTCTACACTACCTTGTTATCATCCGCTAGCATTTCTGCAAAGCTGGCCGGCAGCAGCAGAGGCGTTCTAAGGTCTGCTAGGTAAAAACACTCTAGCAGCAAGTGTCGTACTGATAACGCTTCGGTGCAAAGCGGACACAGTGGAGGAGGCTCCTTTCTAAACAGAAAACTATGTGCAAAAAAGCAGTGCCCAATATGTAACCTAGGCAAACTCACATGCTCGCGACGAGATGAACGTCAAGAGCTAACCCAGGGAATCGGAAGTTCTTTCACAGATCTAAGTTTATTATTGCGGAGGGCGAACCACTCTTCCTGCCAGCAGGCTTGCACAGCTCTCCGCAATACGGCCCTGAAATCTTCCGAAGTCACAGATGGTACTCGAACCCTGGGCTTCATGGTAGCTCACTTGGCTGCTGACTCCGCTATTTCGTTCTCCCGCAAGCCTACGTGACCAGGGATCCATGCACACACCACGCTAACGCCGGAAGAGTGTGTAACGTGGAGGGCATCTTCGATACGGTGCATAATAGGGTGGTAGCTGTACAGCTGCCTAGGCTTTGAAGTGCACTCAGGGAATTACTTAGGATTAAGCTTTGGTCGATGTACGTGTAAAATGGCCCGGTATATTGCATAAAGCTCTGCAGTAAAAATGAAAGTGCTAGTGAGGAATCCGAATGTATATGGTTCGGCTCCACAAACATAGGCACAACCAACACTATTTCAGTTCAGGGAGCCATCAGTATAAAATATAAAATGGTCCTCATAACGCGATAAAAATTGTAAAGAACATGTGCGGAAACTAGACATAGACATAGTAAATTTATCATACTTAATCATGCCCAGATCTACGTCGGACGCTCTGCATAACCAAGGAGGGTATGTCCTCTATCCCTTAGGATACATCTTGGGCACTTCAGGATCAAGATGTCTAAGGAGCTCCAGGAATAGAAAACCAGGTGACTTTGGCTTATTAGAAGTGCTACTATAACGCGCGCCCATTAAGGTGTTAAAGAACGGCGTAAACGTTGCATGTGTGGGTATGCAATTAAGGCTACAGCCATAATTTTCTAATGACATGATGCGCCTGTACTGCCGAGGTGGTTCTGCGGATTCAGCATACTGGCTTACAACACGGCTCTTTGGAAATGCCCCAATTGCTATAAGTATGCCACAATTATAGACAGTGTATAATCCCTTCAGCAGAGATGGTCGTGCTTAGCCATAAACGATACTACCATAATCTAATTTTGAACGAATGAACGCGCGATTAATTCGCAATAACAGTGTACGATCCGCTTCCCACGAGTTTCCGCTTAGTACCCGTAAGATATTTAAAGATAGGTCACATCGTGCTTTCAGTTTTGCTATATGCGACGACCAACTAAGTTTTCTATCAAACATCAATCCAAGGAACCTCGCCTCATCTGCAAACGGTAGTAGATCAGCGCCTAAATGGAGTCTTGGAGATAGTGAGCTCTGACGGCGCCACAAGTTAACACAGTTTGTTTTCTCAGCGGGAATTGGAAGCCATTTCTTACATTCCAATTTTTAAGGTTGTCTAACGTGGTCTGTAGACGACGCTCTAAAAACGATGTGCACGGTACAGTAGACAGCAAAGTAGTCTATAAATGGGCATGACGATACCCCGGAGGTACACACCGTGAGATAGAACCAATCGCAATAGCAAACAACGTAACACTTAACACCGATCCCTGTGGTGCACCGTTCTCTTGAACTAAAAGATTACAAGAAAGCGAGCCAACGCTTAATCGAAATAGGCGGCCTTTCAACACTTCCTGAAGGAAGCGTGGTAGGCGTCCACGTATATTCCAGGTGTGCATTGTGCGTAATAATCCCTGCCCGCCAAAGTGTATCATGAGCCTTTTCAAGGTTAAAAATTTTCCGACGGTTTGACAGTTCTTAAGGAATTCGTTCATAAGCTGTGTCGACATGGACACAAGATGATCCACTGTTGAACGGCGTCGTAGAAAACTGCACCCGATGTTACTCAGTAGGTTGTGCATTTCCAGCCACCATACCAAACGGCCATTTATCATGCGGTCCATCACCTTGCACACGCAACTGGCGAGGGAAATTGGGCGGTAGCTAGAAGGCAGGTGACGTCTTGCCAGCTTTCAAGATAGCTATAATGTTGGCTTCTCGCTTCTTGTCAGGAAACGTGACATCAACCCAAACACGGTTATAGACCTCGAGCAGGAGGTCAGGTGAGAGATGTTGAAACATTTGTACGTGGATTCCGTCCGGTCCTGGGACTAAAAGCCGTAAAGATGAAAGAGCGTGTTCTAGCTCTGCCAAGGTGAAGAGCTGGTTAAAATCTTCAATGTTTCTGGAACCAAACACGAAACCTTGGGATTCTGCCTTATTCTTAATTAAGATGAACTCAGCGGCATAATTATTTGAGCTAGACACAGGAGCGAAAGCGCAGCCGAAGGTGTTAGCCACATCAAACGGATCAACAACTCCTGCAGATGTTTTCAGACCTGCGATTGGCAAGTGGGTGGATTTTCTGGCCAAGCGCCTTAACTTATCCCATACAAAAGAGGAAGGTGTGGGCATATTAACAGATGATTTAAATTTGTTCCATGCTGTCTTTTTGCAATCCTTAGTGATTTGCCGAGACTTTGTACGTGCTTTCTTGTACTCAACGAGTTTACTAAGGGTTGTGTGTCGTTTGAATACCCTTAGAGCACGACTACGAGCACGAATAGCATTTCCGCAGTCGTTCGTCCACCATGGGACGGGAAATCGACTGGGGAGAGTGGTCGAACGTGGAATACACGGTTCTGCAGCGGAAAGAATTTTCTCCGTAAGATCAACAGATTCGTTCTCGTTGTAATTGTAAACTGCCAAAGCGCTAGCTAGGTGTCCGCTAGTGAGACAGATCTTGAGCTAAGAGACTAAGAAGACATGGGAAGTGGTTGCTGGAATGTAAATCACAGACGAAATTGTTCTTAAACATGTCCTTTCGAGTTTTCATAATTTTATTGATATTTTGGTTTACCATACTAAATGGAACCAATTTTATCCGCCAGTGCTCTCCACCCACCACAGAGCCCAACAAGGGGTCACCCCACTGGGATGACAGGGCTACACAGGGGATATAGCGAGCTCGCCATCCCACTCACCCTGGAGTTCGGTAGAGTAACTAGTCCTGACCGATTGATTAGGGGTGGGTTAGTCCCTAACCTCCCGTTTAGGTGGAGCAGAAGCCAAAGTAGTGTATCGGCAAAGCGCACCCTCCCCGAATTCAGAAGAAGACTGGAACGAGTTCAGATGTGCATCCCTCAACCCCCACGACAAACCTTTCCACCGACACGGGTCTCCACGCACGGCCTACAAGTGGGTGGGGGTTTTGTCAGACCCCTCACCACTAAGAGGAACCCACATCGAGGGTGTCAGTTTGTCTCGGAACCCCGTGATCGCCAATTCCCGTACCTGCCGCAGTAGGCCCCTGGGGGAGGGGGAGGATGGTCATGTGAAATTACTCATTTTTGACTTAGAAAGCAATTGTGAAATACGTGGTATGTCAATAATAAATTGATACTTTCCTTTAGTGTAATCTTACGTAATATCTGATTTATTTTGAGAAATATTTGATAATGTTTTGATTGCGACTTTAATTTTATAATTACTTCCTTTCCTTTAAAATAAAAATCTGATGTTAAACATGCTGAGTGATACTACTGATCTTCGAATCCTCCCTCCTTTCCCTTCCCTGCACTCTGAGTTATGCAGCATTGTGGCTTGGCTCAGGCAATGTCGTCTCCGGCCTTCATTTGGGATGTCGTGTGTTTGATTTCTCATGGGAGCTTTTGGGAGTTTCTTCGTGTCACTAGTGGAATGCTGAGAGGGATAACTACACGCCCCAAATTAACCTATTCTCCTGATCGACACTTTCAAGGTTCCAAGTTTTGGTGGGAGTTACGGCATTCATGGCAGGTACATTGCTCTTTGAAAATCCTCATCCTCCGGATCGCGGGGGGTCTCCGAGTTCCGGACACTCTAGATGTGTAAGTCTGAGAGGAGTGAAGCCTGTTATAAGAGCCACTACCGAAGAGCTCAAATCTGCAACTATTGGAGAACCTGCCCTCTGCTTCATCTCTTCTCATTCCGGCTACCCCTAGTATTTTCTCAACTCGCCCTATACTCCCGGGTTCAGCTCCTAAATGGCATAGGCGCACACGATTTATTGGTCGAGGTCCTTATTTCCCCCTTCAAGCCTTGTCATGGTATCATACGGAGCATATTTTCTAAATACCAAAAACAATAAATTGATATTACCTGGCCTAATTATTGCACTTTTCAAAAAGATATACGAATACTTAAATGTTTTAATTTGTGATATAATCTGTGTTTTTCTTCAGTAATATACTCTATCTCGAAGAACGTTCCCCTAAAAGGCTTCCATTTCTCCCCTGGGGAAATTTGTAACCAAAATAAACATGTGAGAATCTCCAAGAAACGTTTTACTGCACTAAATGCCAACTTTAAATCCGTCATGTTAGAATATCCGAATGTGAAACTGCCTGTGGCGTGTAAGAGGTAAACAAAACTATAATAATCACTGTTATTAGGTGTGTGTGATAAAAAGTGTCTACTGGATGGTACGATAATACCGTTTTATGCATGGCCATGCCAAACTTTAGTATTTATACAACTGGCAGCAGTACTTTAATGGGTCTCATTAAAGTACACCTGTTCATTAAGGTATTGGTATTCGACCAATCAGAAGTGGCCACGTAACATTGTGAAAGCACTAGTTTCGATTATTTTCGTTTCGAACGACAACGGTGCTAGCGCCAGTTTAGAAAAAATTCAAAATATCTGACACTAGTAACAGTGACATTGAACTTATATCCCCAGAAATTACGGCAAAAGCAGTCAGTTTACCCATAACTTGTTGCCACAAAAGGCAAGAAATATGCACGTGAAGTTCTATTCACAATTCATGAATTGAGCAATATCAAAAGGTATAAATTCGTTCTCAGAAAATATCTTCTTAGTGCATTTCGAAGAATTGTCTCAAAATTTGAAATCATCGACCTTGCGGACTCACCATTCAATTTTGACATCAGTACTCAACATTGGGCACCAAATTGGTTTATATAATTACTCAAATAAACAACCTATATTTAAATTACAATAAATTATCTATGTTTGAAATGAGTTATGTTCATACTATCCTTAGCATTAACTGCAAATGGTATTTCAATAAATTCAATATGTTCCAGTTTGTCTATACGTTCTGTTAGGTTAAACAATGTCACACGTTAGCAGCTGTTTATAGGGAAGTAATCAATATTTCTGCGTCTGCGTACTGCGTACTACGTCCCACTTCACGATTGTAACATATCACTCAAACCAGAAAATGAATACTTTTAAATAAAATTTTTAACTTACATACATGATCGAACATAAACAGTCGTATGAAACTTGACTGTAACGGCAATTAGAACGATCGTATCATAATTATCATATTAATAATAATACTCGCATTTTAATTACTACCATTATAGTCTCGTTGCATAATATACTATTGTTAATTAAAGTACCCAGATGTAAATCATATTCTCTAAATGTGCACCAGTATTCATTAGTTGAAGCTGTACGTAAACACTTCTCGTATGACTTACATTTCATTATGAATGGCAAATGAAGCTATGTCATAATATTACGTGCAAATTATGTACAGAAAGCGCTCCCATTATTATACATCACTTATAATCACCTGTAATGATTATTTTCTTGCTGCCTTTCTACTCTACAATCTTCGGTGCATTGCTTTTCCGCACCCCATGTATATCAAATATATAAGCGAGAGTATTTTCATTCACACGATTTTCTATAGGAAACCGCATCGTCTTCGTTCCTGCTTCTCAAATGCAAGCCTTTGAAGATAACATTTTGTCGTAACAAAACTCAGTGGACTTCAAAGCGAATCACAAGTGACTCCAAAAACATGCGACAGGAAATTGCAGCACTTCTGAAAGCCACTTCCACCAGCTCAAAGAATGCATCTCCTTGAAAGAGAAAATCGTGAACGGAATGATCGGTGACGAAATTTGTGCAAAGATTAGACAATTCTGAGGCTAGAGGCTCTGGCATTTCAAAGTGATGTAAGTGCTGGTGCTTTGGACCAAAATTCGAGTTTCATTGATGAGGGAAAGTAATAACACACGAAAAGCAATTTAACATCTGTAATCATTATGGTTCCTCTATCATTTAACTTATTTTGAATCAGGAGGCACTGTGAACTGCAAGGAAACTGTAATTTCTTCATATTTTAACAGTGTTTCAGGTTTCGTTTTCTCTGCCATCTAACCATAGTGCGTAAACAAAATGTTGTATTTCACCCAAAAGTGCAATATCGAGATTTTACCAAAACTTCAAGTTTTTGAAATCCCTGTGTTCCAAAACAAACCGTGTTGAACTTGTGTGTGTGTTTATGTTTATGTGTGTGTGTGTGCGCGCGCGCGTATTTCTACTTTTGTCTACGCGTGTTTCTGTGTGCATAAGCCAAAAACAAAATTCTATAAATAGCAGATTTTCTCTTTATGTTCAGCCTTTTGCAATTCGAATATTCTTAAATAAAATCCCCCAGACCAATTTTGACATGTAAAATGTTTCCTTATTTTTAAATTCTGCAAAATGTCCCAAACGATTTGGAATAAAGCAATATTATCTACATAGAAATTCTTGAAAAGATTGTGAAGACCTTTTCATTCTGAATTTTGTACACCTTTAAGTAAGAGAAGGAAAAAATATACGTCATACTAAATCACATAATGCTAGTATTTTTTGGAGTTAGTCATTAATTAGATATTCTCGCCATTAGTTCGAACTTTCCAATACTTAAGGTTGAAATTAAAAGTCCAATCTTGCCACGTTAAATCTGCTAAGTTTATGTCCCATTATCTAAGAAGCCATTTAACATATCAGACTGAAAAGTTTACAGACTGTAGATGCATGCCTGCCAACTATACCCGTTTACCTTTATATGTGTACAATAATATTGCTTACTAAAAAGTTTAAAAATTTATCAGCATTTGTTACTTTAAAAAATAACCAACATATATTTAACAGAACACTAGAAGACCAACAGCACCTATAGGTTGTTTTTATTATCTCTAAATTTATTTAAAGAAGCTATCCTTAATAGTTTCTGAGAAAGGGGTTTCACTTGCACTAAAAATGTCTAATAGAATAAGAGGTTCAAAGCAAGAATGAAAAAAATAAAGGAAACAAATTCACATATATTTACATAGAAATAAACCGCTAATTGAGTATCCAGGAGCTATCATACTTAACGTAGTTCAAATTTCTAGAGCAAAATTATTCTTAGAAGTTCGGCTAAAGCTTTCCTCCCTAAAATAGCAAAGTGCATCAAATATATTTTGCATTCTGGGGTGCCATATAAGGAACGGAAGTTAAAGCCAGCATATAGTGAGCCAAATTAAAAATATTTGACTATTGCTTTAGCTTCTTGTACCTACTCTCCCTGTAGGTACTTACAAACGAGATATATGCAAGGTACCAGAGTCATTCTACAAACGCTAATATCGTTAATTTAAATCAGTCATGTCATATTGTGACATTCTATTTCATTTTCATCTCCCCCCTCGCTGCAATCATGTGTTTGCGTGGATAGACATTATAGTAACACAGGCATTGGTTTGCTTATCTTCACTGATAGGCAAACTGAAGAACAAAACAGGGCAGTGGGTTAAACTTAGTATTCTCTCCTACTGTAATTCTGATATGTGTTCTTACACAAAGTAGCTAATAAACTAAGCCTTTATGAGATTACTTCGAGAAGACATAGGTAGAAATAAATTACTGTAAGTGTTGAAGAGCTTCTGAATAATGAAACGTAGCGGACTTTTGGTGCAGCTTTCCTAAGTTAGCTACAGATATACTTCAATCTAAAAATATCTCAGTAAACTTACTTTTAAATTCCTCTGGAGCCAATACTAAATAATAATAATAATAATAATAATAATAATAATAATAATAATAATAATAATAATAATAATAATAATAATAATAATAATAATAATAATAATAATAATAATAATAATAATAATAATAATAATAATAATAATAATAATAATAATAATAATAATAATAATAATAATAATAATAATAATAATAATAATAATAATAATAATAATAATAATAATAATAATAATAATAATAATAATAATAATAATAATAATAATAATAATAATAATAATAATAATAATAATAATAATAATAATAATAATAATAATAATAATAATAATAATAATAATAATAATAATAATAATAATAATAATAATAATAATAATAATAATAATAATAATAATAATAATAATAATAATAATAATAATAATAATAATAATAATAATAATAATAATAATAATAATAATAATAATAATAATAATAATAATAATAATAATAATAATAATAATAATAATAATAATAATAATAATAATAATAATAATAATAATAATAATAATAATAATAATAATAATAATAATAATAATAATAATAATAATAATAATAATAATAATAATAATAATTTCATAATTTGGAGGAAGCACTGTGAGAGATAAAGAGGGAGAGAGATCGAGTGTAATCGAGAACATTCCCCTTCGTCAAATCTTTTAGCTATTTTCGATGTTATAAAAATACATTAGTAGTCTTAATTAAAGTATCACACATTTTGACATACTGGCTTGAGATGTATAATCTCGAACATTATGTTAGTGTTTAATTGTGATTCAGTATTCTCTTGGGTAACGATGAAAGGCACAAAGTTATCACTATTTGCACGAGAAATAACTTATTTCTGTTACTGTTAACTTTTATTCTTATTTCGTTGGTCAAAATAAAGATACCCAAGCAATTGATTGTTTTTTTAAAATAGTTTCATTTGCTTCCTTGAAAGTACTACGATTTTTTTGCCATAAAACTTAATTTCATAAATCACACAGTGTTATGTTATATATTTTTCTAGTACAGCTCTTCTATACTCCATCTGGTCCAGGTGACTTTGTCTATTTTAGTGCTGCTACTACTACCATTTCTGCTTTATCAAAGGATATGCCACTTTATCATTATCTACCCATTCTCTTCTAAATAATTTGGGCTGATCATTTTCCTCTTCTAGTTCATCTTTTGGTACTAACTTCTTTAGCAAATAACTCTCTCATCAACATTAGTCTTTAGTAAATTCAGCGTTTTCCTCTTCTAAAGACGAAAGAATTTCCGTAGAGCATATATTAATTTTCTCATTATGATCTCTGTAGTCGTCTATACAAATTTCTACCATGATTTCTTCCATGCTTATTTTCACGTTAATTTATATCTTCGCTTATTCTGACTGTAAATTTTTGTTTTATTTTATTTCCTACAACATTTTCCTTCCAATTAATTCTTGCTTTCTCTGCTTTTGTCGTCTATTAGGGAACTTGTCCTCAGGTACGACCATCCTTCATATCCTCCCACCTCATCTCTCCTGCTCGGGGTCAGTATCTGTAGCTGATGAACTATTCCACGCCTTATTTAACAACCTTAGCTTTTAGTTTCGTTAATGATTTTTACATTGCTCTTTGATACTATTGTGTACACTGATATACTGCCCTATCTTATCTTAACATTTGTTAATATGAATGGCATTTTTATCACTGACCTTCGCCCAGAGAACAGCCAGGGAGTCCAGATCTAACCTCCTTTTTCTTCTTGTTCATTCTGCTTCCTGTATTCAGTGAATACAGACTCGCTGTTTAAATAGAAACTATGTAGTTAAAAGCAAATATCACTTTTAACAAAATCATCCATTTTCCCTAAAACATAAAACGGCCTTTCCCTCTTTTTTTGCAGTTCCTGTTTAATATATCGGTTCTCGCATATGGCCCGGTGTTCACTGATACTCCAGTTGCTTCAGACGTCAATCCAGTTAAGTCTTTCACAGCCAGAGTGTTATAACGTTTAAGGAAAAAGTTAAACACGTTTAATAACAGGCTCTTCACCACTTTTTAGAGGCCTTTTACTCTTAAATTTCTGTACACTACTCAAAGGAACTGAGCACCTCAACATACTTCACGCGCGAACACGAAATTCTAATTGGACGAGTGGAAGAGCAACGCTTCACTGTTAATACAAGCGATGTGGGTAAATTGGTAAAATGCAGAATGGAAGATATAGAAAGGCAGGAAATATGGGGAAGTCTATAAAATATGAAATCTTTACAATTTTACAAACAAATAAAAAGAAACAGGGCACGAGAAGCATACGTAGATTACTGCAATAGGATGATAATGATGATGATAATGATGATCACATTGATGATGATAACGATGACGACGACAATGATGATTTCTATTTAAGGGCGCTCAGCTCCATGGTCATCAGTGCCCTTTGAAAAACTGTATTTCTTTATATTTTTCCTTCCTTTCACTTTACCTTATCTTTAACACTGCAATAGGCAAGAGAGAGAAGCGCTAGCTTGGGGGGGGGGGAACAAAGCATAGAACACTATGTAACGGAATGCGAGGAGGCTGCAATGTGGAGAAAAAAGGTTTGGAAGGAAGAATGGGAGAAAGTAGAGCAGGGGATAGTACCTATAAAGATGTTAACAGGAAAGGAGGAAAAGAAGGAAACAAGTATTGGTGAGTTCTTACAGAAGGTAAAAGGAAAATGGGCAAGACGTCTAAAGAATATAAGCAACGAAGATGGTTGGGGGGAAGAATAGGACTAATTAAGTATCAAGGAGGCATGAACGTTAAGCATGAAGCCTAATGTTGTAAATTGTATAATTTTGGAATATGCACAGTAAGTAATTCATTCATAAACAACGCAAGTACCTAGTGCCATGTGACAATAAATGGAAGCAAAATGTTTACGCTCATATTTAAATGTTTGGCACCATTCTACACAAATTTTTTCACAAGCCGAAAAGTTCTACAGCAACCTAAATCATGTCTCAGGAGCCATTCACTATGCCCCTGGCAGAAATTCCAGCTTCCCAATCCGCTTCAGGAGTCGTCTACCACTGGGTCAGCTCTCACTACAAGATCTTCTATAATACTTAAAACAATAATGAACCTATTTATGGCCCCGCGAGGGTCCCACTTCGGTAGATACGGGAATTGGCAATCCCGGAGTCCCAAGCAAAACTGACACCCTTGATGTGGGTTCCTCTTGGAGGTGAGGGGTCAGACAAAAAACCCATCCAGGTGTAGGCCCCCCAGGGGCCTACTGCGGTAGGTACAGCATTGGCGATGCCGGGGTCCCGAGCCAACCTGACACCACCTATGTGGGTTCCTCTTAGTGGTGAGGGTCAGACAAAACACCCACCCACGTGTATGCCGTGCGTGGAGACCCGTGTCGGTGGAAAGGTTTGTCCTGGTCGTTGAGGGATGCGTACCTGTGCTCGTAAGAGTGTTTTTCTGAATTTGGGGAAGGTGCGCAATTCTGATACACTACTTTGGTTTCTGCTTCGCCTAAACGGGAGGTTAGGGACAAACCCACCCCTAATCAATCGGCCAGGACTAGGCATTGCACCGAACTCCAGGGTGAGTGGGACGGTCAGCTCGCAGTATCCCAAGTGTAGCCCTGTCATCCCAGTGGGGTGACCCCTTGTTGGACTCCGTGGTGGATGAAACCTGTTCCATTTATTATGGTAAACCACAAAAACAATAACAATTTAAAAACTGGAAAGGACATGTTTCAGAACAATGTTAAATAAGTAGTTGAATGTGGTGCTCGCTTCCTAGTTATCAAAAGGAATGAGGAACATCAAACTTTTTCAACGGTTAATCCGTTTATGATGCATAAAGGTCTTTAAAACATAGCTGGTGCAGTAAAATCCTGTACAAAATCTAGGAATGGCACGCAGCTGGTGGAAGCAATTACAGCATTCCAGGCAGCTAAGATACAGAGATCCAACTCCCTGGGCAGTTATCCAGTCAACGTGGAGATACATAGGACCCTGAATTCCTCGCGTGGTGTTGTAAACACCAGCGCGTTGAATGGAATATCCTACGAGGATATTCAGGAGAACCTTCAGAAAACAAGGCGCAACAGCAGTCTATCGTGTCCAACGGAGAGAGTGAGGGGATATGGTTCCTACTCGTACCCTGTTCTTCACCTCTGATCGGGTAGATCTCCCTCAAAGGATCAGGGCAGGATATGAAGTGATAGCGGTTAAACCATACATACCTAACACTCTGAGATGCTACCAATGTCAGCGTTTCGGTCACACTAGTGCATTCTGTAAAGGCGTACCTGCATGTTTCAGCTGTGGAGATGGCATGCATGAAAATGCAAGTAAATCACCTCCAGCATGCGTTAATTGTAGCGGTGAACATCCATTAAGTTCACGAGAATGCCCCATTATATTGAAGAGCGAGCTATTCAGATGATGATGTAGATGGTGGTGGTGGTGGTGGTGTTTAAGGGCGCTCAACTGCTGGGTCATCAGCGCCCTTAACAAAAAACCAATGGGTTTAAAATAAAAATAAAACGAGAAAGACTAAAACACTAAAATGCAATAAACCAAATAAAAGCAAAGATAACACTCACGCTCAACGATGTGGCAAAGACTAAAATAGAAACTAAGACGATTAAAATCATAAAGGAGATACAATGGTTAAAATACCCAAAATTTTAGGGCTAAATCCTAAAATTTGTAAATAAAATAAACGCTAAAACTTTACCCACCGCCGTCTCGTCATCCGCGAGTATTTCTACCAAGCTGGCCGGCAGCTGGAGAGACCTGTGGAGACGGGCTAGTCTAAAACAACCTAAAAATAAATGACGCACGGACAGTTCGGCACCGCAGAGCGAGCAAACTGGAGCCGGTGTCCGGTTTAATAAAAAACTGTGGCTAAAATGACAATGGCCAAGACGCAACCGAGCCAAAATAACTTCTTCCCGCTGCGATTGGCGACAGGAAGTCACCCAGTGTTTCGGAAGCTCCTTTACTGTTCGGAGCTTGTTGTCACGGAGAGCAGACCACTCGTCGCGCCAGTACGAGAGCGCCACCCTACGCACAACAAGCCGAAAGGCTTCCGCGGTCACAGATGAAATTGTTACACTGGGGTCTATAGTTGCCACCCTGGCTGCCGAATCCGCCATTTCATTCCCCCGCAAGCTTACGTGTCCAGGAACCCATACACAAACCACGCTAACGCCCGAGGCATATAGGAGGTGGAGGGCATTCTGGATACGCTGTACGAAAGGATGGTGGTTGTACAGCTCACGTAGGCTCTGGAGTGCGCTGAGGGAATCACTTAAAATAAGGCAGTCACCCAACTTTCGGCGGCGAACATATAAAATGGCTCGATATATTGCAGTCAGCTCTGCAGTGTACACAGAAGTGCTGCCATGGAGACCGAATGTAAAGGGTTCGGCCCCATGGACAAACGCGCATCTTACACCGCTAGAGCATTTTGACCCGTCAGTAAAAATTAGGTTAAAATCCTGATAGCCCGATAAAAGGTCTAAAAGTAATCTGCGGATACTAATCTTAGGCGTCGTCGATTTGCTGTGCAGCGTCATGCCAAACTCCACGTGATCTGCTGCACGCAACCAAGGGGGATACACCCTTTCGCCTCCAGGGAGCATCCTAGGCAGCACGAGTCCATGTTTCGCAAGGAGCACTCGGAAGCGAAAACCCGGAGGTTTAGGCTTTACACGGGTGTTCGCATACTGGACGTCGAAGGCGGTGTTGAAAAAGGGAGCAAAAGTCGGATGCAAAGCCATACTATTCAACCCACAGCCATAATTCCCCAGCAAAAAGGCCCGCCGACAATACAGAGGTAGTTCTGCCGCTTCGGCGTACAGGCTAACAACTGGGCTAGTTGGGAACCCCCCCCCCCCCCGTAGCTAGACGTAGGCCGGAGTTATGAACTGTGTCTAGTTTCTTCAGAACAGATGGGCTAGCTGAAGCATAAACAATGCACCCATAGTCCAGCTTGGAGCGAATCAGTGTGCGATACAGGCGAAGCAGCACTGCACGATCCGCTCCCCACGATTTCCCACTAAGTATTCGCAAAATATTAAAGAACGCTCACATCGTGCTTTCAACTGCGCTATATGCGACGACCAGCTAAGCTTTCTATCGAAAACAAGTCCAAGGGACCTCGTTTCATCGGCAAATGGTAAAACATGGTGACCTAGTCGGAGGAAGGGTGGTAACCGACTCTTGTGGCGCCAGAAGTTAACGCAGACTGTCTTCTGAGTGGAAAACCTAAAGCCGTTCTTAGAGCTCCAGTCCAGAATGTGGTCTAAGCATTGCTGTAGACTACGCTCCAGGAACGGAGTACGCTGAGAAGTACAGTAGACGGCAAACTCGTCCACGAATAAGCACGATGAAACCCCTCGAGGAACACAGAGATAGAATTAATCGCAATAGCAAACAGTGTAACACTTAGTACCGACCTTGTGGGACCCCTTTCTCTTGGATAAAACGGTTTGATAAAACCGAGCCGACCCTAACTCGGAACACACGATTGTTGATGCACTCCCGAAGAAACACTGGTAGGCGTCCCCGAATGTCCCAGCTGTGCAGGGTGCCTAACAGACCTGCACGCCAATACGTGTCATAGGCCTTCTCGAGGTCGAAATATATGCCGACGGTCTGATAGTTCTCCAAAAAACCGTTCATGATCTGTGTCGACATCGACACGAGGTGGTCTATTGTCGAACGGCGACGACGGAAACCACATTGGATGTTCGTAAATAAGTTGTGAGTTTCCAGCCACGCAAGGGAGCCATGATGAAAGGGTCCCCCCTCCGGAACCGTCGGCGTCAGCCTGCCATCAGGGGGATCAAAGATAACCGACACCTATATCTTCCTGTCTGTGCCGGCCTCGGCACCCGCGTCAGGCCCGATCTCACGGAGTACTTCAGAGGAGTTACCCTCCGCCTATCACTACTTACCGGTATGCGACACGTTCACCATTGGCAGGCCTGACTTTATGCCCCTACCATTGGAATAACCGCCAATGGCTCCCCAATTTAGGCCACGCTGCCTCAACGGAGTCAGCGTGGATTCACGGGACTTGTGGTTGGTTACATCGGGCCCCAGACTGCGGTAACACGACGGGTCTCCCCATCCACCCCAGCGATACGCGTCCGCCGATACGTCCGAGGAGACCCGGCCTCAGCGGAGCTACGTGGGTGTACATGACAATGGAACGGCTCCGCACCTAGTGTCGTACAAAAGGGGTAGTGAGGAGGGTCCAATCAACCTTCGCGCCTGAGAACTCCGGAGAGAACACAAGTTGGAAGCTGCGCCGAAACCGTGGGACAAGTACCACGGAGACAGGAAAGATCCCTGCTGGTGAGACAAGAGTTGATAAACCTAAACACTTAAATCTATAAGGGAGCAATAAACCTAGAAGAGGAAGAAACTTAAGACTAGGGGTGCCAATCGTGGCACATCCAAAATAGGGTGAGAGGGTGAGGATGGGGATGATGCTTGGCTAGGGTACCCCGGGGTCACCACACCCCATACTCACAGAACGTGAGCCCCTGGGGGCAGCGAGCTATTCAGGAGATCCGAATTAAAGAAAAGGTATTCTTTTCAGAAGCCCGGAAACTTCACTGTATCTACAAGCCCTCTTTGAGTACCTCCCGTACCTACAGCTCTGTGGAGGCTATTACGTCACCAAAACGGGAGGCTGGTACCCACACATCCGAAATGAACGGGGAAACTATATCGGAGAAAGTTCTATTGTCTAGATCGCAACCAAGAGCATCAGTAACACAATGTAAAACTCCGAGAACACATCATAAGAGTACTGAAAATAAGAACAAGTCTGTGAAGTCGCCTGACAAAGCATCGACGTCCAGCAACAGGACGAAATTGCCCATTGTGTACCAAGCACCAGAGATAAAGTTCAAGACTGTATGATAGAACTGCCTTCCTGAAAGAAAACACAAAGCCTGCTCCAGAAAAGTCCAAGAAAAGAGGTCCAAGAGCATCTACGAGCTCATCGACGGAGTCGTCTCTGCAGCTGCCAGCCAGGTTTGCAGAAATGCTAACGGACGATGACACAGTAGTGGAGAAGGTTTCTAGATTCCTTTCTCGTTTAGACTTTAGGATATAGCGAACATAATTTTTAGTAGGTATTGATTTTTCCCCCTTTTATGTACATGTAGTTTTAATATGTTTATTTACATTAGTATAGTCTTTAGAAACTTTTTATATCTGGTTTTTGCCATGAGTCGTTTTTAAAAGGGCGCTGATAACCGCTGCAGTTGAGCGCCCATATATCCATCATCATCATCATCATCATCATCATCATCATCATCATCATCATCATCATTAGATCTGTGAAAGAGCTTCCGATTCCCTGGGTTACCTCCTGTCGATCATCTCGTCGTGCGGAGGTGACTTTGGCTCGGTTACGTATTGGGCACTGCTTTTTTACTCATAGTTTTCTTTTTAAAAAGGAGCCTGCTCCACTGTGTCCGTTTTGCAAAGAAGCGTTGTCTGTACGACACGTGCTGCTAGAGTGTTTTCACCTAGCAGACCTTAGGACGTCTCTGCAGCTTCCGGCCAGCTTTGCAGAAATGCTAGCGGACAATGACACAGTAGTGCAGAAGATTTTTAGATTCTTTTCTAGGTTAGGCTTTAGGATTTAGTGAATGAAATATTTAGTAGGTTTTCATTGATTTTTTTTTTAATTAAGTGCATGTTTAGTTTTAATAGGTTTACTTATAGTTATATAGCTTTTTAGAAATTTTATATCTGGCTTTGGCATGACCAGTTTTTTAAAGGGCGCCGATGACCGCCGTAGTTGAGCGCCCTTATACACATCATCATCATCATCATCATCATCATCATCATCATCATCATCATCATCATCATCATCATCATCATGGCTGGTCACATACGCTTGCGGGGGAATTAAATGGTAGATTCAGCAGCCAAGACGGCTACCACGAAGCGCAGGGTTCGAGTACCATCTTTGACATCGGAAGATGGTCCGCTTTCCGAAATAATAAGCTTAAATCTGTGAAAGAACTTCCGATTCCCTGGGTTACCTCCTGTCGTTCATCTCTTCGTGAGGAGGTGAGTTTGGCTCAGTTGCGTTTGGGCACCGCGTTTTTACCGTTCTCCAATCCGTTCGTCTTGCAATGAAGCGTAATTTGTCCGACACGCGCTGCGCGTTAGGACGTCTCTGCAGCTGCCGGGCAGCTTTGCAGAAGTGCTAGCGGGTGACAACAAAGTAGTGGAGGAGGTATTTAGGTTCTTTTCTAGGTGAGACTTTAGAATTCAGCGAAGCGAATTTTTGGTAGGTTGGATTTATATTTCCTTTTATTAATTTTACTTTTGTTTGTTTTTTTATGTACATGTATCTTTTGTAAGTTTATATACACTAGTATAGAACTTTTTAAACATTTATATCTGTCTTTTGCCATGGCTAGCTTTTAAAGGGCGCTGATAACCGCTGTAGTTGAGTGCCCTTATGCACATATCATCATATCATCGTAAAAAGGGATAGGTATAAACGTACTAATTAAAGTGTATTATATTTTACGTAACTTTTGTGACACCAGCCATTTTCGAGCTATGTGACCTTATTTACCTGTATTTTTCAACATTGACATTTTTTAGAGTACTGTCGCTATTCAGTTATTTCTCAGAGAATTTAGTACAGGTAATGAGTTTTTATGCATGTTGCCCTTTTATTTATGGATATTTACAGTTTCTCTGGCTTTTGTCTTAGTTGTGTACATATATTACTTTATTTCTGATATAACTTACAGTTTTAATAATTTATAGTGTTCTTTATATCAAGTGTGGTGCGCTATCCGCAGCAATAAACTTAGATCTGTGAAAGACCTTCCGATTCCCTGGGTTACCTCCTGTCGTTCATCTCGTCGTAAGGAGGTGAGTGTGGTTTGGTTGCGGATTGGGCACTGCTTTTTACGCATAGATTTCTGTTTAAACGAAGCTTGCTGCAGTCTGTCCGTTTTGCATCGAAGCGTTATCTGTCCGACACGTGCTGCTAGAGTGTTTTTGCCCAGCACACCTTAGGACGTCTCTGCAGCTGCCGGCCAACTTTACAGAAATGCTGTTGTATGTCAACAAACCGTTGGAGAATGTTTTAAAGTTCTTTTCTAAGTCAAATTTTAGAATTTAGTGAAGTTATTTTTTTTCTCCTATGTTTGGCCTGATACTTCATTTCACTTTACTTTTGTATTTGTAGTTTTTGTTGTGTACGTGTATTTTTTGTGAGGTTATTTACACTTGTATTCAGTTTTAGAACCGTTTATATCTGGCTTTTGCCATGAATGATTTTTAAAGGGCCGCCGACAACTGCTGCAGTTGGACGTCCTCATACACATATTATCATCATATCTGGCTTTTGCCATGAATAGGCGCTGATAACCCCTGCATTTGAGCGCGCTTATTTACGACACATGTATATCTATCAATCTTCTCTGGCGATGTCATGGAAAGACTATGGCATTTCTGGGCTCGTTTTTAAATATCTAACCATGGGTCGATATCCTCAAACCTCTTCGTACTTAATTGAATAAAACTATTCCTCCAAAGGTTTATCGTAATAGTAGACTGAAAAATCAGCGTTCATAACAATACTTGTTGCAGCTATGTAAAAAATAAACGATAGTAAATAAAGAAAATAACTAGATATAACACATAAGATTTTCTATGTACTTCATATTAATCAAGAAAGCGCTTCCAAAAATTGTTTCATGACGTCTTGCATTGGAGGTACAGGAGAATGTAGGATGCCAAACTAATAATCACATCTTCCAAAAGGCACGAAGGCAGAATATTACACTGTCGGTATCTGTTTTACGACCACGTTCTCTCCCGTGCCTCCGAGGCATTTTCTGTTTCGTAGCACATACAAGTAATATAAATGTATTTCATTGTGTATCGCACCTTCACTAAATAGCATTCTTCGAAGTCATATTTCTTTTTTTCTGCTCTGGTTTCCGATAACATCTTGCGGTACACTTTCAATTTCGAAGTAAAACTTTCTATACTCTCAGCAACCGTATGTTGCCAGCTCAATTTACAAAGAGGTGATACAATCCTTTCCTCAAGGGGGACACCTCGTGTATTGCAGGATACATATGCCTGTTGTGGCTACCACCTCCCACGCCCATCACCGGGCGGGATGGCTCAGGTGGTTTCGTCTGTGGTCCGCATTCGGGAGGGGCGGGTTCGATTCCCGTGGCCAACCTACCTGACCCATGGATTTTTTCGAGTATTTTCCCAGCTCGCTAGGCAAATGCTGTGTAGGTTAATCACATCCACCGAATTTCCTCTCCCTCTATTTCATCTCCATTATCAGTTCATATCATCTGGTGGCCTCTTTCAGGGTAGAAGTATCGGCGGGTGTCTCGGTGATGCATGACAGGATGAAATGCTCTAAGGAAAACTACTTCCCACTAGGTTAGTTGCCGGTCTCCGCTCCTCTTCTGGGACCATTTCGGGACCACCAGCCAGGGCCCTTAGGGGCTCGGATCGTCTGCCTTGGTACCATTAGAGCTCGGCTGCTGGGCTCGTTGCTGTCCTGCTGTAGGGGAGCGAGTTGGTTGTGTTGGTCTGTAGGGGAGGTCTCTATCCAAGTGAACTGTAGGGACCCTGCCCTCTTTACTGGCATGTTTCCTTGGAACGGCCGACCTCTTTCTCCTTCGACTCAACCATCCTCCGGAGTGCCCCTACTTGGAGGCATAGGATCAATGGGCCCAGCATGGTGGCCTACGTATCGAATCCCCTACGTAATGAAATCCCAATCCCACGGGATGGGTCGGGTAATAGCGTCTCGTGTTCCAAGTTCCAAGTGTTCCCGGGAGTTTCGGTATGCATGGCAGCTACATTGCTCTCTGTAGATCCTCGTCCTCCGGATGGGGGTCTCCCAGTCCTGGGGATGTGTAAGCTTCCAGGGGGGACCCTGTTATACGAGCACCATTGGGCAGTTCAGTCTGCAGTTGTGAAGGCATGTGCCCTCTACTGTCGTCATTTCTTAGTCCGATCACCTTTAGTATAGATTCACCTCACCCTTCCCTCCCAGAGGCCACCGCATCCTTGACATAGACACAAAAAATTTCATTGGACGAAGTGCTAAGTGCTCCCTGAGAACTTTATCATAATCATAATCACTGTTTCTACGGAGTATTCCTTTTTGTGCAAGGAAGCCGTGCTATCTATTCGGCACCTCCAGACGCCACCAAAACTAATAGCTCTCGTGAAACACAAGAGAGAAGCGGAATGGAAAGTAAATAATGCAAAGGAAATCGTGGTATATGACTGGCCAGCCCAGCATTCGTCTGCCAACCAGGGGGAAAACCTGACAAGGTCAGAATGGGAGCTCGATAGGAATCGAACTGAGACCTTCCGAATGTAGGCCTTGCACGATACCACAAAGCTTATACGTTATGTTTAATGCAACTTTTATATAAGAGTGCTGAGAAGTAAGTTAGTTTACTCCTGCATAAACTTCATTATTGGACGAGTCGGCGGACTAATTCTACACCCTACTAATACTTTCACCAGTAGAAAAAAGACTTCTTTTTACATGCAGAGGACTCTCTTTTCCCTTTATGCTTTATTTTTAATAAGCTTCTACAAGTTATTTTTACAAAACATTATTACTGCTGGAATTTCATTCCACGGAGATTTCATTTAAACATTCTTCTTTTGAAGCCACCTAGTATGAAAAAATTAAAAAGAAGCTTTTCCCCAAAGGCGTTTTTACATGGGAATGTGTGTCGGTCATACCTTGCCTGTGAAAAACATAATTACTAATTGCAGATTCCAAACTCGGTATGTGTTTATGTTAAGCATCTTCCAAGAATTCCACACGAAAAATGATACAAATTCCCATATTCCTAAGTTTTCTATTCATGGAAACCTTTTATTTGTTATTTGGCTCTAACGATTTTAATTAAAACAGTATACATTTGTTCTAGACGTTCTCGGGCTTCGAGCCAAGTAAAAAGATGTTGTGTCATGGACGTTTCGGGAACGTGCATTTCTCCCATTTTCAGGATGCTGAATGACTTAGGGATACCGGTCGCCGAGGTGAATGACGCCATTTGATGCCCGTTTCACATCTTCTTACCTGAAACATATACGCCGCCAGGAAAGATTCAGCTCATATTTCAGTATACTTTTGTGATCTTTGCATGAAAAATGAAATGTATTTATAGCCTGTAAGGTAGGCTCTTCATTCTCAGTGACTTGTTATAACTGCAAAATTACAAGAGGTAGATCAAGAGGTAGATCGCCGTTCTTTAATACCTTCATGGACGTGCGTTATAGTAACACTTCTATTAAACCAAAGCCACCTGGGTTTCGTTTCCGGGAGCTCCTTAGACATCTTGATACTGAAATGCCCAAGATGTATCCTAGGGGGGAGAGGACATACCCTCCTTGGCTGTGCAGAGCGTCCCACGTGGATCTGGGCATGACTAAATATGATAAATCTACCATGTCTATGTCTAGTGTCCGCATATGTTTTTTTACAATTTATATCGCGATATGAGGATCATTTTGTACTTTATACTGATGGCTCCAAGAACTCAAATGGTATTGGTTGTGCTTACGTGTGTGGAACCGAACCGTATACATTCGGATTCCACACTAGCACTTCCATTTTAGTGCAGAGCTTTATGCAATATACCGGGCCATTTTACACGTACGTCGACGAAACTTGGGGGACTGCTTAATCCTGAGTGATTCCCTCAGTGCACTTCAAAGCCTACGGCAGCTGTACAACTACCACCCTATTGTGCAGCATATACAGGATGCCCTCCACGTTTTACACGCTTCTGGCTTTAACGTGGTGTGTGCATGGATCCCTGGTCACGTAGGCTTGCAGGGGAATGAAATGGCGGATTCAGCAGCCAAGACGGCTATAATGAAGCCCAGGGTTCGAATACCATATGTGACATCGGAAGACTTTAGGGCCGTATTGCGGAGAGCTGTGCAAACCTGCTGGCAGGAACAGTGGTCCGCTCTCCGCAATAATAAACTTAGATCTGTCAAGGAACTTCCGATTCCCTGGGTTACCTCCTGTCGGTCATCTCGTCGCGAGGAGGTGAGTTTGGCTCGGTTACGAATTGGGCACTGCTTTTTTACTCATAGTTTTCTTTTTAACAAGGAGCCTTCTCCACTGTGTCCGTTTTGCAATGAAGCGTTGTCTGTACGACACGTGCTGCTAGAGTGTTTTCACCTAGCAGACCTTAGGACGTCTCTGCAGCTTCCGGTCAGCTTTGCAGAAATGCTAGCGGACGATAACGCAGTAGTGGAGAAGGTTTTTAGATTCTTTTAGAGATTAGATTTTATGATTTAGCAAATAGAATGTATGGCTTTTTAGATGACATTTCTATTGCTTTTTATTTATTTATTTATTTATTTATTTATTTTTAACGCGTATGTATTTTTTTCATTCTATTGACATATTTATAGTGTTTTATAGGAATTTATATCTGGCTTTTGCCATGACCAGTTTCTTTTAAAAAGGGCGCTGATGACCTCTGCAGTTGAGCGCCCTTATACTCATCATCATCATAGATCAATTCTTACTGATAAATTAGTATTTTCATGTCCTAGTAAAGCAAATAGCACTGACTTATAAGCTTAATCATGAAATTATGACTGTAGGTTGCAAAGAGGAGAGACAGTTGACACCTGCAAACAATATAGCATTTGCGACCCTGTTCGCAAGATTGAATTAAAATGAACCGAAATGTTGTGCAGCAGCTCCTGTCCCATTTTCTTTGGTGGCATCTTCGCTCTATGGTGCTAGCTAGATTGTTAGTCCTGCCCGTTGCATTGTGCTCGGGTTTTGTTTGCATTCGAGTTAGGGAGGAGGGTAGTTAATCAGGTGCCAGTTTGAGACTAACTTGGACAGAGTGACAGTACGTTTCCGAGCGGGTCGACATGCACTAACCGTTATAAAGTGGAGCCCCGATTAACCGACCTAAACTGGCCCTGGACAAGTTCGGATAACCGAAAATGTCGGATAGTACAAAATAAGTAGGAAAATTGAGTAAAACATGGTAGGCATACCGTATTATTAAAACTATTGTGGTTTTGCGGTATTTACTGGGTGCTTATCAATGAAGTCTGCTTACCTACTGAGTGACGTTTCCTTGCTGCGAGACTTCACCATCCACAAAACATCAATATCTCAATTGCATTTGTCTCCGGCTGTTGCTCCATGTATCTTAATGCCATCTCTACAGCAATTAAACTTTCAGCGTGACTCATCTTCTTCTCTTTTATTCTTCAATTTCCCGTTTTGCTTCATCCTCATTTACATTACCATTCACGAAATCAACAATATCAACAATCATCTGTGAGTTGAAACTGTTGATCTTCTGCACCCAAGCTACTCGCATCTTGAGTCGTGGCTTCCTCACAGCCAGGAATGCGGTTCAGTAAGGGAACAATGTTACCCATGTTTTTTGTACTATCTCTTTATTTTCATCATCACCTAAAGTATGTTTCAAGACTGTGCTAATGTCATCGTTTCGATTTCTTCCCAATCCTGAGCTACCCAGTATGCAACGTCTTTCATGTTGATAGATCTTAACTTTTCCATCCTGTCCTTGCCACTGTCCATTTCCTCTATCAGGGAGAAAAGCAGTTGTCGCCGATATTTTCTTTTCAATGTTTCATCCATGGAAACAACCAACTTCTATTTTTTACTTGCCATATTGTACTCACATGAAATGGAAATATCGTCCGCACCCAAGCTATACCTGCACGTTCACTGAAGGTTTGAGGACGCACATCCTTCTGACCAAGCACTGGTGAGAGTATGTCGGATAATACGGAATGTCGGTTTACCGAAGGTCGGATAACCGAGACTCTACTGTATTTGTAAGTAAAAGTTGGAAACCACCGCACGCAATATGGCATGTATTAAGGAACTATTGGAGGATGGCAGTAGACCAAGTAATGTGCAATCCAGGGTCATAATTAGCTGAGTGTTGTCCCACAACTACCATTATTGTAGTGTAGTACACACTCAGCGTATAATACAAGTAAACTTGGTGAGCTTTTCTTTCGACCACTTTGGTTTCGTTACTCTATGGCCGAATAGCTTGAGTAATTGGAACATCATTTTACTGTAGGCAAATATAGATGCTCTCAGGATTGTTTTGCATTTTATTTTGTCTATTAAATATATATATGTTTTGTTAATTGTCACATTAAAAGTCTCCTTCGAAAAGCGTTTGTACACCAAAACTAGAAACAATGACTTTAGAACGGTACATTCAATACGCATAACATACACATTTGCGGTTTGAGCTTGAAGTTTGGTAAGTATTGTTAAATAAATAAATATTTTTCTTGTTAACAACCCTGTCAATTGTAGGATCATATAAGCTCCGCCAGTACACCGCAATTTCGTCCGTGGGAGTTAAATTTACATGGCAGGGTATCCATGACACTTTTAAGCACACATGAAAACCATCGGTCTCGACCAGATTTGAACCGGCAGCAACTGCACTACTCAGACCAATGATAACTGTCCAGGTTCAATAATTATTAAACCTCACGTGAACGTTTTGAAAACACCTGCTCCGAACGCTGGTGCATGCAAGCCAATTTTACCTTCTAGTTTACAATATTTAACAGCGTTTCTTTCTCGTACAGCATAATAAGTTCTTGAAATTTACGAAGCGTGAATAGCAGCTCTAAAGAATGCATTAGTTCCCCTTGAAATGCTTCCCGACGGGAAATCGATGAGGAATTTGAGGTCTTGTAAATTAACGCCTTTGGTTCGCACCCTCAGAGCAGCAAGTGCTCCGCTAATAGGTTTCAAAATATTTTCATCTTCTCCTATTAACAGAATTACAGAAGAATCTTGTTAAAGAAAATCGGAGATACTTTATTAGTTTTGTTAAAATATTGGTTTTTTCGGCCTTCATTATAGTTCGTTTTCTATAGGTAATGTAAAACTAGAGGAAAGGAAGAATATTAATGACCGAACGGAATGGTTGAGATGCTAGCGTCTCTTGCTTGGATTTGTGAATTCGTGGGTTCGATTTTCGTGGCCGACCTTTATGACCCATGGACGTTTTCGGGGTTTCTATGGTCTCTGGATGGATGTAAAGAATAATTACATTCCCTGAATGTCCTGTTCCTCGTGTCACTTCACTTCTCAATTGACATTACCTTCCATCCTAGTTGGTTTTTCAAGCTTAAAAGTGTCGCAGGGAGTTTCGGTGTGCATGACAGGAAATTTGACCTCTAGAAATTCCCGTTCCTCGAATCAGGAGAAGCCTCCGGTACCCGAACCATCGGGTATGTAAATCTACAAGGTAATGGGCAGTCCGCTGTACTAACCCCACCAGGGAGTTTCAGTCTATAACTGTTAGGGAACGTCTCTCCTCAAGTCCCACATTTCTTAGTGTCCTATCACCTCATCCTGCCCTCCCGGATTCACTCCTTTAGGGATTCAGGCACAAAAGTTATTCATTGTGTCAAAGTGCAAATCCCCTTCTCTGAACCTTGTTATTGAGTTACAGGGAATCAAGAATATAATAGCTTGGTATTAGGATCATAGATGCCTTTGATTTTCTCTATCCTCGTACTTCCCTAGGCGTAATTAGAAGAAATATTTTATTCCACCTGTAAAATGAATACCGAAATTTCAGTAAAAATACACGTTTTGAGGCTTCCTGAATTCAAAATAAAGACTAATATTAGAAAAAGGTTTTTGTGTGCCTTCTGTGTGTCGAAAATGAAAATCATCTAACCTACCTACCTACCTACCTACCTACCTACCTACCTACCTACCTACCTACCTACCTGCCTGCCTGCCTTCCTGCCTGCCTTCTTCCCTGCCTCCCTACCTCCCTACCTCCTTACCCCCTACCTACCTACCTACATACCTACCTACCTACCTACCTACCCACCCTCCCGGCCAGCCGCCCGTCCGCCTGCCTGCCCAACTGCCTTCCTGCCTACCCACCCAGCCACCTACCTACCTACCTTCTTACATACTTGTTTGTTTATTCATTCATTTATGCATGTATTTATTCATTTATTTATATGTGTACTTCTAATTTTTCTTTTTATGCGGAGAGTCCCATCGAGAACAAAGCATGCCGATTTATCTTTATTTTACATGGGCCCATATCCTGCTGTACCATAGACTTGGTAACACAGCCGCAGATTTAAGTCCAGTTCGATAAGTTTTGTTCAGGGATGTCTGACTATTTGCGGGGCCGTGTAACAACCTGAGAAAACGTAGTGGCAATTTTAAGGATGCAGTTTGTGCTTTGCGTCAAGTTTTAAAAGCCAACTGTGGTTAAACATAAATCGAGTCTGAAAGAATTAAGTAGAATTAACTAACTTTTTGGGGTTTTATTTTTTAAAATTCAACATACGTTCATAAACGTTATCGAAGAAAGTTTTACCTTGTCATCCAATTCCATTCTCCGTCTCTAATTAGAACATAAAATAGAATAATGACATCAATAATGCGTCTTGTGGCCTGCTGAAGATTTCTGTAGACAACATTTTCAGCATTGATGTGCGTAAAGCGTCACGTTTAGAACCTAAAGAATAAACAGGGTAGTGTTTCTGAAATGGAAATTTTTATGTCTCTTAAGAATGTTTCTGTTAATTAGAAAACTACCCTAACTCATTTTTTAAACTTTAATATTTTCTCTGAAAAGACCATTAAAGAAAGACACAGCTTTTAAGATTGCAATATTTGAAAGTCATGCACAAAACTAACGTGAATGCTGCTAATGGTTTAAGAAAGTAATTTCTGTAAAACAATAATATTTCAGCAAAATTTATACTGAGGAATAAATTACAGTATGAGTGAAATGTTTTAAATACCATCATCCATTCTAATAAATTTTAGTTCCATCAATATAGAACTGACTAAAGGTTGTTCTGTTTCGATGTTTACATTGGATTGCGTATTCATCGTGATCACAAGTGCAAAAGATTAATTTTATTTGGAAAATTCAGAGTGAAATTGTCTTGCATTTAGGACGGCTTTGCATGCACTATTCGCTGTTTTATTTGGGAGATATCTCCCTTACCATCTGTCCAGAATAAGGCAACGTTAATGAATTCCCCACTAGTTAAATCGAATACTTCCCGTCATATGAAATCTGCTTCACTGCTGCTTTGTTATTTGAAACTGAATCAACTTTTAAATGATTCAGTAAGCTTTCAAGTAATTGAAGCGAAAGGATAGAGCTTTTTAGAGCATGAAGAAAATTATAAACACGGAACCAAGGTAAAAGCATCCTCTTGAATTTCCATTTTCTTAAATTTGTAGAACAAGCTGTATACGGAATTAATTTAAACAAAGAGTAGAATATCTACTGATTTAGCAAGAACATATGCGAAAACAAGGCGCAATAAAAAACAGTGCATGTAACAAACTACCGCAGGAATAAAACCGCGTATGCATGGAGGACATCGTGATTTGTGTTCATTCTACAAGCTGTTCTGGACGGAAAGAAATCAAATGTCATCCTTTTAGATTGATGCCCATAAACAAAATTGTGTGCACTCATATGAGCTTTTCTAATCAGTGTTTACAAACTCTTCTCAAAAGCGCTTATTTTTCCATCCACTTCAGTACTCCGATATAAATCTTTGTAGCATGCTTTATTACATATTTCCTTATATATAATGGCAATACGGGAATGCAATAAGCGCAAGAGACACATACTCAAATCTTGTAAGAGCTGGTCGCTATATGGCGGCTTTAACATTCCATTCTCTTCACATAGTCTGGATATATGAAAACGAAGAGCAACTTCCTATCTAAGAAAAAATGTCTGTGGCAAAAACTAGGATCATACTGAAAAATCCTGGATATGCCATTGCATTTTTCAGACTAATTCTGCCTTTCCAAACTTGTCCTGAACACGGCTAATGTGATAGAACAATTCCTTTCCGAAAATACAAAGTATTCTAAAATTCAAAACAATAACCAGGAATAGTTCTAAAGGGGCTATCTCTTTTTAAAAGCACAGGATTTGATATAAAGTGTGTGCTTTAGTGATGTATATTCTACATATTAAGATTTTCTCTATCTCTTACGACTCTTCCCCTCAGGGGTCTACTGCGGCAGATACGGGAATTGGCGATCCCGGGGTCGCAAGCCACACTGACATCCTCGATGTGGGTTCCTCTAAGTGGTGAGCCCCCCAGGGGCCTACTCATGTAAGTACGGAAATTGGCGAACCCGGGGTCCCAAGCCAACCTGACACCCTTGATGCGGGTTCCTCTTAGTAGTGAGGGGTCAGAAAAAACACCCACCCACGTGTAGGCCGTGCTTGGTGACCCGTGTCGGTGAAAAGGTTTGCCCTGGTGGTTGAGGGATGCGCATCTGAGCTCGCTCTAGTCTTCTTCTAAATTCGGGGAGGGTGCGCATTTCCGATACACTACTTTGGTTTCTGCTTCGCCTAAACGGGAGGCTAGGGACTAACCCACCCCTAATCAATGGGTCAGGACTAGTTATTTTACCGAACTCCAGGGTGAGTGGGACGGCGAGCCTGCTATATCCTCTGTGTAGCCCTGAGATCCCAGTAGGATGACCCCGTGTTGGGCTCCGTGGTGGGAGGGGAGCACTGGGAGATGAAACTCATTTCGTATGTTATGGCAAACCACAATTTAAATAAAAATGTAAAGAAAAGTGGAAAGGAAATAGCTGAGTATTATGGTTCTCGCCATTTAGTTATAGGTAGAACTGAGGAAGGTCGCAAATTTACTACCGTGAACACGATGATTATTCAGAAGGGTTTAGATAATATTGCTGGTCCTTTAAAGTAATACCCTCGATCTCGCAATGGCACGCTCAGAGTCGAAGCAGTTTCTCCGACGCAGCTGCGAAAATTTTGAAGGCCAATATGCTTCAGAAATATCCGCTGCACGTTGAATTGCATAGGACTCTGAACTCCTCAAGTGGTGTTGTAAATACCAGCGCATTAGATGGTGTGTCCAATGAAAAGATTCAAGAGAACATGGCTGAACCAGGTGTGACTACTATATATCGAGTTCATGGCAAAGAACGAGGTGAACTGGTGCCCACTCGTACTCTGTTTCTTACCTTTGATCGGGTAGATCTCCCACAAAGGATTAAGGCAGGGTATGAAGTTATTGAAGTGAGGCAGCATATACCCAATCCATTGAGGTGTTATAAATGCCAGCGCTTTGGCCACACAAGTGATTTATGTAATGGAGTTGCTGCTTGCGTTGACTGTGGGGAAGTAAAGCATGAGAATGCATGTACTTCACCCACAATGTGTGTTAACTTCTGTGACAATCATTCATAGAACACCATACAATTTGCCCGTTTTATGGAGGAGAGGGCAATCCAAGAGATCCGGGTAAGAGAGAGGGTGACCCCCCAGGGGCCTACTTCGGTAGGTACGGGTTTGGCGCACCCAGGGTCACGAGCCAACAGCCTCTCTTGTGTAGGCTCTTCTTCGTGGTTGAGGGAGACAGTCAACAGGTCCACCCACGTGTTGGACGTGCGTGGAGACCCGTGTCGGCGGAAAGGTTTGTCCTGGTGTTTGAGGGATGCGCATGTGAGCTCGATCAAGTGCACTTCTGAATTCGGAGAGGGCGCGCAATTCTAATACACTACTTTGGCTTCTGCTTCGCCTAAACGGGAGGTTAGGGACTAACCCACCCCTAATCATTCAGCCAGGACTAAGTCTTGTACCGAGCTCCAGGGTGAGTGGGAAGGTGACCTCGCCATATCACCTGTGTAGCCCTGTCATCTCGGTGGGATTACCGCTTTTTGGGCTCCGTGCTGGGTTGGGAGCACTGGGGGATGAAACGTATTCCAACTATTATGGTAAACCCTACTTTAAAAAAAAATTAAAAAATGTGGTAGCAATGGAAAATAAGTATTTGAGTGTAGTGGTCCTCGCTACTTGGTAGTCAGTCGAACTGAAGAAGGCCAGACGTTCACCACAGTTAACCGTTTTACAATCCATAGGGGCTTAGACAAAATTGCTGGTCCTGTCAAATCCTGTATATGATCGCGAAACGGCACGCTCCTGGTTGAAGCGTATTCTATCACCCAGGCAGCATCATTATTGAAGGCTAGCATGCTAGGCAGTTATCCTCGCCGTTACGATACATAAGACCCTGAACTGCTCGCTCGGGGTGGTAACCACCCATGAGTTGGACGGTATGTCCAACAAGGAGATCCAGGAGAACCTGAAAGACCAGGGAGTTACTTGTGTGTACCAAGTCCAGTGCAGAGAACGTGGGGAATTGTTGTCTACTCGTACCCTGTTCCTTACTTTTGATCGTGTAGGTCTTCCTCAAAAGATTAAGGCAGGATATGCGAGTAATGAGGTTGGGCCCTATATCCCAAACCGCCTGAGATGCTACAAGTGTCAGCGTTTTGGTCACAATAGTCAACTGTGTAACCGATCTCCAGCAAGCATCAACTGTGGTTTGGCATTACACGATGGTGAGTGCTCCTCGCCCATTAAATGTATAATTTGTGCCGCGGGGATTCATCTAGTTCGAGGAACTGTCCACGATTTGTGGAAGAAAGGGCAATTCAGGAAACACAGGTTAAGGAGAAGCTATCCTTCTCGGACGCCCGGAAAATCCTACGTACTCGCCTGCCGTCCGACCCAGGTCCGTTACCTATAGCTCTGCCTTAGCTAAGCCCTTTCCGAGAAATGAAACCGCAATGCAAACCTGCGCTACAGGCGAGGCTACCATCTCAGATAGAATTCTTGTCCCTACACAAGTACGGACGCCTACAAAACCATCACCAGCGTTGGCAACTACATCGCCTAAATGGACGAAGGAACCTAAAACCTCAGCCCCGTCCCCAGCCAAACCGTCGACTTCGACATCTAAGTATGGCGAACCTTTAATATACGATACACCGCCAAAAGTATTTAGGGCCACCGACCAGAGGACCAATTTCCTTAAGCATTCGACCCGTATCCCCAGAATGAAGGATGGCTCTAGGACATCCCGAAGCTCTTCTTCCGAATAGCTTTCTAGTGATGATTCGAATCGACGACTGTCAACTTCGTCGATCTCTGCGTCCAATCGATTTGAAGCTCTCGAACCTAAGTTCTCTTTAGGGAAAGAGGCCTCCTCCGCCGAAGTGATGGACCAAGACAATACGGACCACACTACAAGAACGGCATCGAAGAAGTGGCAAGATAAACTGGATGTGAAAGGTGTTAGCCCTACACCAAAAAAGGGTGAATTGATTCGGCCACCGTTGAAGTCATCCTATTGTGGACCAAATTTTACGTGTTATTTCTATAATTCCAATGGCTATCCTACAATGGTACATGCGAGGTTTAAAAGCACATCAACCAGAACTCGAACTTCTGCTCAGTAAGCATAACCCATTGTTGATATGCTTAAAAGAGACTTATATACGACCTCAAGACAAATTTAAAATCAGACGCAACACACCACTGAGGTGTGATATTGAAACAGAAGGGGGCATTCCTGCTCACGGGGTCACTATAATGCTCCTCAGGGATAACCTATTTGTAGATCCATTATAGCTACAATCTGACATATATTATGTAGCCGTAAGGAATAAACTGCCATCAATCGAATTTTGCATTTTCGATGTGTAAACGCCGCCATTAGATGACCTCTCCTTAATTGAACTTAAAGATCTGGTTTCCCATCTATCAGCAACTTTTATCATAGTGGGAGACTTTAATGCCCATCACCTGCTTTGGGGCTCAAATAAAGCATGTTCGAGAGGCCACCACATTGCAAAATACTTGGAGAGCAATAACTTGCTTCCCCTGAAAACCGGAGAGCCAACGTTCCTTTCAGGCGCCTTTAATACCTATTCCCACATCGATGTGGCAGTCTATTCATCCCAGTTAGCAGTTTCATTACAGTGGAATGTCATTTCTGATTTACATTCCAGCGAAGACTTCCCATGTCTTCTTAGTCTCTTAGCACAAGATATGTCCTCCTCACGTACCCCTAGATGGCGCTTTGATCGTGCCAACTGGAACCTTTACACCAAGTTTGTTCTCTTTGATTACAGCAAGCACGATTCTGTGAATGATTTTGTTGATCATCTCACAGTGAAGGTTCTTTCCGCTGCAGAACAGTCAATTCCACGTTTGGCTACTCCCCCCAGACAATTTCCTGTCGCAAGGTGGACCAATGACTACCGGAATGCTATTCGTGCTCGTAGATGTGCTCTAAGGGTGATCCAAAACATCCTACCCTAAGAAATCTAATTGAGTACAAGAAAGTGCATGCAAAATCTAGGCAAATAATTAAGGATAACAAAAGAACCTCATGGAACAACTTTGTATCATCTTTTAACAGACGTACTCCTTCATATGTTGTATGCGTTAGGTTAAGGCGCGTGACCGGAAAACCATCCCACCTGCCAAATGCTGGTCTGAAAACAACTGGAGGAATTGTTGTTGATCCGTTTGCCGAAGCTAACACCTTCGGCCGTGCTTTCGCTCAGGTGTCTAGCTCCAGTAATTATGCTCCTGAGTTCATCTCAATTAAGACTCAGGTTTCGTGTTTAGTTCCAGAAACCTTGAAGATTATATCCGCCACTACAGCGGCTTTACAGAGTTAGACCACGCTCTTTCATCATCGCGACTGACAGCACCAGGACCGGACGGAATCCAAGTTCAAATGTTACAACATCTCTCGCCTGAAGGTAAGGAACTCCTTCCTGCTCGAGGTAAATAACCGTGTTTGGGGGTGATACCACATTTCCTGACAAGTGGCGAGAAGCCACCATTATACCTATCCTGTAAGCTGGCAAGGACCGTCACCTCCTTTCAAGCTTCAGCCTTATTTCCCTCACCAGTTGCGTATGCAAGTTGATGAAACGTATGATAGAAGGATGGTTGGTATTGTGGCTGGAAACGCACAACCTGCTGAATAACAATCAGTGGGGTTTTCGACGCCACCGCTCAACAGTGGGTCATCTTGTGTCCATGTCGACACAACGACACAACGTTCCTTTCAGACGCCTTTAAAACTTATTCGCACATCGATTTGGCAGTGTGTTCATCCCAGTTAGCAATTTCATTACAGTGGAATGTCATCTATGATTTACATTCCAGCGACCACATCCCAAGTCTTCTTAGTCTCTTAGCACAAGATATTTCTCCCTCGCATATTCCTAGATGGCACTTGGATCGTGCCAACTGGAAACTTTACACCCAGTTGGCTGTCTTTGATTAAAACGAGCACGATTCTGTGAATGATTTAGTTGATCATCTCACAGAGAAAGTTCCTTCCGTTGCAGAACAGTCAATTCCACGTTCGGCTAACCACCCCAGACAATTTCCTGTCCCATGATGGACCAATGACTGCTGGAATGCTATTCATGCTCGTAGACGTGCTCTAAGGTTATTCCAACGACACCCTACCCTAAGTAATCTAATAGGGTACAAGAAAGCGCGTGCAAAATCTAGGCAAATAATTAAGGATAGCACAAAATACCTCATGGAACAACTTTGTATCATCGTTTAACAGACACCTTCCTCTGTTGTATGGGATAGGATAAGGCGCGTGACCCTAAAAGCAACCCACTTGCCAATCGCGGGTCTGTAAACAACTGCAGGGGTTACTGGTGATCCGTTTGTCGTGGCTAATACCTTCGGCTGTGCTTTCGCTCAGGTGTCTAGCTAAAATAATTAAGCTGCTGAGTTCATCTCAATTAAGACTCCAGTAGAATCTCAAAGTTTCGTGTTTAGTTCCAGAAACCTGGAAGATTATAACCGCCTCTTTACCTTGGCAGAGTTAGAACACACTCTTTCATCATCGCGACTGACAGCCCCAGGATCGGACGGAATCCCCATTCAAATGTTACAACATGTCTCACCTGAAGGTAAGGCATTCCTGCTCAAGGACATAACTGTGTTTGGCTTGATGTCACGTTTCCTGACAAGTGGTGAAAAGCCACCATTATACCTATCGGCAAAGCTGGAAAGGACCGCCACCTCCCTTCTAGCTACCCTCAACAGTTACGTATGCAAGATGATGGAACACATGATAAATGGGCTGTTGGTATGGTGGTTGGAAACGCACAACCTGCTGAATAACATCCAGTGCGGTGTTCGATGACGCCGTTCAACAGTGGATCATCTTGTGTCCATGTCGACACAGATTATGAACAGATTTCTTAAAAACTGTCAAACTGTCGGAATATGTTTTGACCTTGAAGAGGAAACGAAATGAAAAGTGTAGAGTTTAACGCCCGCTTTTACTATATACGGCACCACAGGCGATGACACTGATGATACATGAGATGAAGGTGGGGCACCGGTGGAATAAGATGATGTGGGAAACCAGAGATCTCGGAGAAAACCCGCCCCAGTGCCTTGTTGTCCACCCCACATCTCACTTTGCGGTCGCGTGGGATCGAACCTAGGCCGCCTTGGTGAGAGCCAAGCGGTCTAACCACTGAGCCACGGCGTGGCCCTAACTTGAAGAGGTTTATGATACGTGTTGGCGAGCAGGGCTGCTACGCAATCTGCATAACTGGAATATACGTGGACGCCTACCACTCTTCCTTCAGGAAGTTTTGAGACACGCCGTATTCCGAGTAAGGGTTGGCTCGGTTTTTTCGAACCCAATTGTTCAAAAGAACGGTGTACCACAGGGATCGGTACTAACTGTTACGCTGTTTCCTATTGCGATTCTTGAAATGTGTACCTCCGGTGATCTCGTCATGCCTATTTGTAGACGACTTTGCCGTCTACTGTAAATCACAGCGCACACCGTTTCTAGAGCGCCGTCTACAGACCACCTTAGACAACTTTAAGAATTGGAGTTTGAAAACGTCTTCCGATTCACCGCTGGAAAGGACATCTGTGTTAACTTCTGGCGTCGTCAGAGTCGACTATCTCCAAGGCTCCGTCTAGGCGCTGATCTACTACCGTTTGCAGATTAGACGAGGTTCCTTGGATTGATATTTGATAGAAAACTTAGTTGGCGGTTGCATATTGCACAACTGAAAGCACCATGTGACCGATCTTTCAATATCTTGCGGGTACTAAGTGGGAAATCGTTGGGTGTGGATCGTACGGTGTTATTGCGACGTTATCGCGCACTCATCCGTTCCAAATTAGAAAATGGTAGTATCGTTCATGGCTCAGGCCGACCATCTGTGCTGAAGAGATTAGACACAGTCCATAATTCTGGTTTACGTTTAGCAGTTGGGGCATTTTCAATGAGCCGAGTTATAAGCCTGTACGCTGAATCTGCAGAACCTCCTCTGCAGTACAGGCGCAACATGTTATTAGCAAATTATGTCTGTGGACATAGTTGCATGCCCACACATCCACCTTTCCCGCCGTTCTTTAACACCTTAATGGAACGCGTTATAGGAACACTTCTGTTAAATCAAAGCCACCTGTTTTCGATTCCGGGAGCTGCTTAGACAGCTTGATACTGAAATGCCCAGGATGTATTCTAAGGGAGAGAGGACACACCCTCCTTGGTTGTGCAGAGCGTCCCACTTTGATCTGGGCATGACTAAATTTGATAAATCTACCATGTCTATGTCTAGTATCCGCACATGTTTTTTTTTAATAAACTTTATCGCAATACAAGGTCTTTTATAATTTATACTGATGGCTCCAAGAACTCAAATGGCGTTGGTTGTGCTTACGTGTGTGGAGCCGAACCGTATATATTCGGATTCCACACTAGCACATCCATTTTTACTACAGAGCTTTATACAATATTCCGGGCCATTTTATAGGTTGGGGGCTACTTAATCCTGAGTGATTAGCTCAGTGCACTTCCAAGCCTACGGCAGCTGTACAACTATCACCCTATTGTGCAGCGTATCCAGGATGCCCTCCACGTTTTACACGCTTCTGGCGCTAGCGTGGTGTGTGCATGGGTCCCTGGTCACGTAGGCTTGCGGGGGAATGAAATGGCGGATTCGGCAGCCAAGACTGCTACCATGTAGCCCAGGGTTGGTGTACAATCTGTGACATCGGAATATTTTAGGGCCGTATTGCGGTGAGCTGCGCTAACCTGCTGGCAGGAAGAGTGGTCCACTCTCCGCAATAATAAACTTAGATCTGTGAAAGAACTTCCGATTCCCTGGCCTACCTCCTGTCCGTCATCTCGTTGCGAGGAGGTGAAATTGGCTCGGTTAATTATTGGGCACCGCTTTTTTACACTTAGTTTTCTTTGTAAAAATTAGCCTGCTCCACTGTGTCCGTTTTGCAATGAAGCGTTATCTGTACGACACGTGCTGCTAGAGTGTTTTCACCTAGCAGACCTTAGGACGTCTATGCAGCTTCCGGTCAGCTTTGCAGAAATGCTTGCGGACGATAACGCAGTAGTCGAGAAGGTATTTAGATTCTTTTCTAGGTTAGGCTTTAGGATTCAATGAAGAAGATTTTTGGCAGTTTAGCTATATATTTCCTTTTGTTTTTGTAGTTTTTATGTACATGTATTTATGTAAGGCTTTTTTCGGTTTTTACACTTTAATAGTTTTAGAAAAATGTTTATCTCTCTTTTGGTATGACTAATTCATTAAAGGGCGCTGATAACATCTGCAGTTGAGTGCCCATATATATATATATATATATATATATATATATATATATATATATATATATATTCGTCGTCATCATCATCATCATCATCGTATCGGCAGGAAGAAAACTGACTGTTTGAGGAGAAGGAATTAGATTCTTTTCTAGGTTAGGCTTTAGGATTCAATGAAGAAGATTTTTGGCAGTTTAGCTATATATTTCCTTTTGTTTTTGTAGTTTTTATGTACATGTATTTATGTAAGGCTTTTTTCGGTTTTTACACTTTAATAGTTTTAGAAAAATGTTTATCTCTCTTTTGGTATGACTAATTCATTAAAGGGCGCTGATAACATCTGCAGTTGAGTGCCCATATATATATATATATATATATATATATTCGTCGTCATCATCATCATCATCATCATCATCATCGTATCGGCAGGAAGACAACTGACTGTTTGAGGAGATACGGAGAGATAGATAAAGTAGCCAATTAGGTGCTTTTACCTATGGTTCCAGATTTATGTAATTAGCACCATGGTGAATATGTGGTGTTTTTCTCAAATAGCGATTAATCCGGTGCTTTTGAAGGTAACAGATATCAGTTTATAAACTCATTTGATACGGCAAGTAAGTGAAACCAACGGCTAGTCAGATTTCATAAAATAGAAATAAAACCTGAAGCTTTCCTGGCGAAGAATATGTTCAAGTTCTTCTCGGGAAGCAAGCCAGATGAAAAGACGTTTAGAAATTGACGTTTCGGGAGTGTGCATCTCTCCCATCATCAGGCTATTTATAAAATGTTATAACTAGAAATCAATCACTGCATGTGTAAATAGGAACCATTGCAATAAATAAATATGTTAAGTAGATAGAGTCAAACTGAAAAGTTCAATGCCACGGCCGGGAGTGGAACCAGGATCACCAGGTTTCCGTCCAATTGCTCTTACCCATTTAGCTACCATGACCAACGTGCTGTCATTACATTAAGTTCTTCAATTGACTCATATATTTTTTTCACTAGGGGCTCTCGTATTCGAGATAGACCTATGGAGTCCCAGGCTTCACCGTTAAACTCTTATTGTTTTATGTTAGTTGATGGAAATTAATCGTTCCCTCACACTAGCCGAGTATAGGCTAAGGGTTTTAATAGATAATTAAACTAAAAAATTCCTTGCCATGGCCGGGATTTGAACCTCGGATCTCCTAGTTTCCGTCCAGTCGCTCTTAAGTTAGTAGCTCTCAAGGTAGTCCTAAGACTAACAACTCTTACGTCTTTTTTACGACAGCAGATTGAACACAGTTTTGAACATTAATTCTTATCTTATTGATGAATGCTCATCTCACTTGGGAAGTCACAGGTATAGCATCAGGGGATAAGAACTATGCTATATCTGTGTATTTCATTTCCTCTTCAAGGTCAAAACGTATTCCGACAGTTTGACAGGTTTTAAGAAATCTGTTCATAATCTGTGTCGACATGGACCCAAGATGATCCACTGTTGAACGGCGTCGCGAAAACCGCACTGGATGTTTCTCAGCAGGTCTTGCGTTTCCAAACACCATAACAATAGCCCATTTATCATGCGTTTCATCACCTTGCATACGCAACTGTTGAGTATAGCTAGAAGGGAGGTGACGGTCCTTGCCATCTTTCAAGATAGGTATAATGGTACTATGCTAAGTTTAGAGCCATTCATTAATACCAACAGTAAGCGTAATAGCTTTTATAATTATATTCAAGGTTATACAATTAATGTTCTATGCCAAAATAATATGTATACAACTTGCGTATTAACAGACATGAGTCATCGATTCTCCTTTTTTCTTACGTACAAACAAATAGTGGTACAGTTGAATAGTTAAAACGCAGCTTTTTCTCTTTAGCGACAATGCCTAAACTCGGTGTAATGCTATTACGTGCTTCGAGACCTGACCTCGTATAGAATGTGAAGGCGGATGATTCAATTAACAAACAGGAAGACGCGCAGCGTGCGACATAAACTGAGTTGCGGCGTGGATCGGTTTAAATGCAAGAAGCGCTGGCAAGTAATTAAATCCATACGATAACGCTTTAACTGCTACAGGCAGAACAACGAAGATGGTTCCTTTATTTTTTCAATTTGCTGAATATCCACTTTCACCCTGTAATAGGAAGGCTTTTAGGCTCAAGGTATTGCTCTAATGGAAAGACCCAGCAGATTTGTTCTCCCTGGTTAATAGAGAGGAAGTATCTTTCAACTCCTAGTGGACCTTGTTCCACATTATGCCTAACTGTATGCATGTCCTATATAACAATCTACGAAAACTAATTGTCTTATTTAGATGTAGGACGTATTTTGTAGGAGCGTAGCGTTATAAAACAGTGACTTGCAAAACTATGTGGTAGTGTGCAAGGGTTGAAGGCACTAATTAATCAGAAAATATAACTAATATAAAACTTTCCACCATTTTTAGTGGCGGCTGGTGAATAACATTAGGAGTGTGCTACAAAGCTATTGTTAAAATATACTTACGGTCTTACTTAATGTCTAAGTACGAAGTCCATGTGACACGCCTTTCTCTTGCAGAACTTATCAGTGACCCTTGTGTTAAAATCCTCCATCTTGGAGGCAATGCTCTTCTCCATTGACAACATAACACGCGATAACACATGCCCTTTTTTTTAAAATTTGCTGGTTATGTCACAGCTTCTTCTCCTGATATGCACGACTTAACTGTATCGCAATGTTTATAGCGACTAGCATCATTGTTTCCGATGAGCAGGCATGGAAAGCATAACAGAGCATTTCTTTCTTGGCATCCACATACCCACTTATTCTCGTACACTTTGGGGTTAAAACGCCTGTTTTAGGAATTATTTCTCGCTCCTTTTGCATACTGTGTTATGATTAGTTCTGGAGTTTGCCTACCCTATTGCTTGATTTACCCATTTTCCTCCCGGGTTCTTCTAGAGAAAGGGTAAGTGATTAAGCTGCTCACCGAATTCATGTTAGTGCACGCAAAAGACGTGGTGATACCGTCAACCATAACAGTCTAACTTGAACTACACAACTATTTTCAGTAATCTAGTAATTCGAATTGTAAATAACGAAAGGCAGTAGTACCAACATACGTTCCTTACTCCCGCCTGCAAGCAAATACCTGCAAGAGTATTTCTAGCGGTAGTAGTTTACTGTAACTACTGCAGATGGCACTGAAAACACTACAGCAAGAAGCAGAAGCTTTCGTACTCCGTTTGGCCGTAGCACAATCCCAAGTAAAAACAGCCAATCAGAGGAGTGGTCTCAAAGCAATGCGTCGCTTTGTCTAGTGCGTTCATTGGACAGCATTCCCGCAAACACACAGCTCTTCGCTGTAGCACAAAGAGTAGTCATGTATTACTTTAAAGTGTCTGACAGCTATCCTTGTTCCTTGCTAGCGCGTATAAATCTGACAGAAGCAAAGAAAACGTTAAGATATTCGTTTCACCAAGCTATTGTGCTGTAGCAACTGTAGCACATAAGCACGAGCCGCGCCTGACCATTTTATTTCCCTTTATTGTTACAAGATTTTAATCCCTCTAATTCGTCAAAAAACTGCTTGTAATATTAGTTAAGGCTAAGGCTAGTACTCTTCAATGTCCCATACCTATGGACCAGGCGTTGCTCCGGGCGAATTGATTAGCTAACCAGGAAAACAGGCTAACCTAAATTTGCAAAATCAGCATCGCAAAAATGGATTTTACAATGGAATATTGGTTTTGAATTTCGATAGGCTTCCCTCTGTATGCGAATCCAAAAGTTCTTTAAAATTACCTTTATTTAAAGAGTCCTCGCTTTCATTATGTCCACGAAATGTCATTTCTTGTCTACTTCCCTAATGGGATATTCATGAAAAGCCTGTTAAGCTTACAGACGTGAACCTTCTCGAATAGCGTCTGCACTTTTGTTAGTGCTTTTTCTCAGTTCCGTCAATCCGACACAATTATGTCCCTCATACCAACGATACTTAGATGTCCTAGTGTATTTTGAAGATGCTCCGCTACAAATTTTTTCTAAACATAGCACTAATATTTGCCTGTCGACATTTACCACGTCGCGTTTGTCATCATTTTTCTATAAAGAAAAGGGTGTCTGGAGAATGGAACACACCAAGTCGTGTGTTGGATTCATTGTAAATCGCTTAAATGTGAATAATTAAACACGTCACATATCAGATAATAATCACTAATCACATAAAAATTACGTTTTTACACAGGATGAAAACTGATAATAAACAATAGCACATGACACTGGGAGCTCGCTTCTACCAACAAATTTCTTTTCAAATAAACGAAAAAGTAGGAAAAAGTCCTGCATTGTGTTGGCAACACGATTTGGTGCGGAATACACGGCTACTATGAATCGAATCCGTAGCCATGGTAACCAGCAATGCATTCTGCCCCGCCATCCGCTCCTCACCCACCGCATGTGGTACGGTTTAACTTGGCCTTTTAGTAACGAACAACTAGTCGGGAAGTAAGCTAGCTGCCTTAACTACGCAAGGGCGCCAAGAGAACAGCTCCATTACAAAATATAATTTGAAGAACTTTTAAGGACGAAAATTAAAGGTTAGAACATAAAAAAGAACTATGTAAGTTATTCAAAAACAAGTAGTTGACTCGGCGATTCAAACGCATCAAGGAAGAGCCGCCCCTACTATGGACACACTGATCATACAAGGTGCAAATGTTCTGGCCTTAGGCAGATGTCTCCGCGGTAACATGTAAGTCTTGCATTCAGAAGGTCCTAATTCTCAATCCTGCAACCGGCTTACCATGTTCTTTTAGCAGTTTTCCTTGTTTGACTAGGTGGATGCTGGCGTGGTATCTCGGCAGATTTAGAAGGCTATGCGATGTCAGTCAGTTGCAGAATCTACCCGCTGGAAATTTCTTCATCTCCCTACCAGATGGATGTCTTCTCTGAGTCGCCTCAGGTGGATCGAGGTTTCCTCAGATCCCTTAGAGAGAAACCTTCTCTAAGCAAATGTGACGGGGTCATCAAGCTTGGTGCCATTAAAATTACCCTTGTGCGTCTCTGTTGGCCAGTCTGCCTGCAGCCTTATAGCCTTCTGTTCTTAAGCTCCATCACCTCATGCGTTCTTCTTTGGGTTGATAAGCACAAATGATCCGCCTTCGATCGAGGTGCGTGGTGCCCCCTAACTTTTCTGGTGATTCATTCAGCAGTTTTGTCTTAAACGGGATCCGTGAATATACGTAAAAGATTATGTCTTAATTTCTCTTTGCAATGTCTCTGTGGAAGAATATGTTTATAATAAATATCTGCCACACGTATATGTGTGTTGTATAATAATTGCAGTTAATATATAATTATGGTTTTATTTTATACCTGGACACGATTATTTATGATTATGTGTCAATTGATAACTTGAAATATTTCATGCAGTCGGGGAAATGTTCACCCTAAACCTCTCCCCATTAATTTGCCTATGCCATAAGCTAAACAGCATTTTAATTAACTTTTTTAATTAGTATCAGGATAACATTCCTCCCAGATTTCTAAATTACTTATTCTGAGGCACTTTGCACATTATTTACATGCTGTAATTTAAGCTAGATGCATTGTTTGAAAGTAATCCATAAATATTTTGCAGTAAGTTTTGGTCTGACTTTTATGGTTTATCACTTATATAAAAGTACATAAAATTCCTTCCGAAAGAAGAGGATGTCACAGATTTTTCATAAAAACTCAAAGTATACATGTTATTAATTTTTTTCCTCCCTTTCTCATCAATGCTGACGTTAGGAGGCACTTGGGTTTCCTCAGAGTGAGGGATACGAAGCATCTGACCTGAGATGAAATCAAGGTTGAGGGGTCGGCCCAACGCCTGAGATGAATGAATGATGGAGCAGTTGGTGGACTGATGGTGGGGAAAACCGGAGGACCCGAAGGAAAGCCAACCCAGCACGATGTTGTTCACCACAAATCCCACTTTGCAGTCGCCTGGGATCGAACCCGGGCCGTCTAGGTGAGAGCCAAGCTGCCTTACCACTCAGCCATGGCGCCGCCTTACATGTTATTAATAAGTGGATAGCTTTTATATTACGGTATTTAATCATAATCCATAGAGGCTTCTTTGAAAACATCGAAGCTTTTGAAACTATAAAGAGTATTTTAGAGCTAAGAAATTTCCTGAAAAGTTTCGTGTTCCATTTTTCAAGATGTTGGAAGTATATTCTTGGTTTGAAATGGTCGACATTTCGACTTTAGTTATGCTATTTACACACACACACACACACACACACACACACACACACACACACACACACACACACACACAAACACACACACACACACACACACACACAAATGCTTGCGAATGACAACAAAGCTGTGGAGAAGGTTTTTGAATATTTTTCAAGGTTAGAGTTTTGAATATAGTTAAAAGAACGATTTTTATGCCTTTTAACCATACACCGCTTTTTATTTTTTGTGTGTATTTTGCCTTAATTATGAACATGTATTATATTTGTGATTTTATTTACAATTTTCTTAATTTATAGTACGGTTTTATATGTGACTCTTGCTATAAAGAGTTTCTCAAAGAACAGTCATAACCTCTGCAGTTGAGTGCCCTTATATACACATTCATTCATTCATTTTTATGAAACTGTCTTTTGGAGAGGGGACACGAGGCCTCTTCTAACATCTTTATCTACTTTACTTACTAGGTACTTGGTAGAGAAATTAATATAATGACATTGGTTGGAGAAACTCATGCAAATTTAGCACACCAGATGTTCTTTGGCATTTAACCATTTATTTTTCTATGCACTTTGACTTAAAACCATTGCTTTCTTTCTTTCTTTTTTTCTAACATTGCTGATTTGGGGTAAACTGTGGAAAATATATATTAATATTGGATTGGATTGGAATAATTATTTTAATATAATAGACAGCGTATACAAGTATTCCGTAAATTACCTACTCTTAAGTGTCTATTTTGTATACCTTGAAAGCTATCTTCGTAGTGAATTTTATAGTTTCACTTTGAAAATTTAAATAACTCCATATATTTAATTTCTTCTAAATTCTGAACAGTAATCCAAATAGAATCTACATTTGTAAGTCGATACTTTAACATGTTGGGGTGTGTTCTACTTACTTTAGTCTGAAGCCAACATGTGTATAGGATATTTCCCAGCTGTTATTACAAACTTTCAGAAATGATGATGGACAAAAGTGTCACTTCAATATGAGAAATTCCGGTCCTAAACCACGAGTCAAAACTTATACGCGAAGTTCATTTATTATAGATATAATACTTTTATAATGTGCTACACTCAAAACTGGTGTTCAAAATGGCATCTTGCAACTTTGATGAAGGTGTGACATCGTCCTACTAAGTTCGTTTGTTCCTGTTGGGATGACTCTGGAGTTTTTCGAACATATTCACAGGCACAGAAAGTCTTGCAAAGAGATCCCCTTTAGGCTCGAAAGGTGTCCCATACTTCCTCCCAAGTTAATCGAACATTATGTTGATGGGAGACGTACTTGCCAAGTTGTCGAGAACATAGGCCACTTGAAGTGATGTGAATGCAACAGCAGGGGACTTTTCGCTCACTACTATCCAGTATGCATATATTGCGAGGTACCGGAAGAAAGATCAGGCAAAGGGAAACCTCGCAAGTGGGCAGATGTCGGAAACTGAGCAAGCCCAGATATATGTAGAAGTCACAATCCGGCGCACCACCAACCAGACAGAGGGCGTCGAAGCAACCGTTATCCTTGCCTCCTCGGCAATGGAAGAAGTGTTTCACTGCGCAAGTATCTGTACCATCTGCGCGCGTGTACTCCAAGCACCGTGTTGAAAACAAGACCTGAAAGATTACAAAGGAATAAAATTTGGGGTCTGCGGTTTAGAGAAGCAAGCCCAGCTTTCGTCTAACGACGGAAAATCACGGAACCCCCCTAGCCACAGTGGTTGGTCGACAGGTATTGAACCCGCCACTCCCGAATACAGGGCACAGAGGTTACCACGTGAGTCAACGTTTCTCTGAAAGGTGTATAAGAATAAGATACTAATCTCTGTCCACTTCTTCCTCTGACCACAGTTGATTTTTGTGAGATTATGCGAAAAGTGTTGTTCAATCTGTATACTCTGCAAGTAACAGTGTTGGGTGTACTTATGTCCGTGAAACCGAACCATATACATTCGGATTCCTTAACAGCATTTCCCTTAATGATGCAGAGCTTCATGCAATATACTGAGATGTATAATATGTACGTCGACGAAAGGAGGGGGCAGACTGCGTAAACTTAAGCGATTCCCTTAGTGCACTTCCAGACCATTTGGCAGCTTAACAACTATCATCCTGCTGTGCAGCGTATCCAGGACGCTCTTCAAATATTATACACCTCCAGCGTTAGCGTGGTGTATGCATGGATTCCTGTTCACGTTAGCTTGCCGGGAATGAAATGGCGGATTCGGCAGCCAAGACGGCAACCACACAGCCCAGGGTTAATATACCGTTTGTTACATCGGAAGATTTTAGGCTTGAATTGCGGAGAGCTGTGCAGTCCTCCTGGCGGGAAGAGTGGTCTACCGCCCGCGGAAATAAGCGTTGATTATTGCAGGAACCTAGATTCCTTGGATAACCTCCTGTCGTTCATCTCGTGGGAGGAAGTGACCTTGCCCGGTTGCGGATTGGGCATTGCTCTTTTACACATAGTCATTTGCTGAGTTGCATCGCTATCTCTGCACCTACCTACCTACCCACCCACACACTCACCCATCTACCTACCTGCCTGTCTACCTACCTGCCTGTCTACCTACCTGCCTCACTACCTACATGCCTCACTACCTACCTGCATCATTACCTACCTGTCTGCCTACCTGCCTACCTGTCTACCTGCCTGCCTACCTGTATGCCTGCCTACTTACCTGTCTACCTATCTATCTGCCTATTTATGCCCTCCAACTTTAAATCATATCGGACGATGAATAAAGTGGGTGAAATGATGCCCAAATGAGCTACATATGGTCCATAGAGCTTAGAGTTACCAGACATTCGTCTGTTAGGCCAAAGAAAGACCCGGAAGAAACTTTATGCAAGTAAGTTACCCTGACCGAAATTCCAACTCGGGAACTCCTGAACGTGAGGCAGACCCGCTACCATGTACGCTACCGAGGTGGATAATCTAAGTGGGGACCCTGCTCCAGTTTGCCCGCTTTGCGATGAAGTTCTCTCAACCCGTCGTGTGTTAGTGATTTTGCCTAGCACGCATTCGAAAGCCCCTACAGCTTCTGGTCAGCTTTACAGAGACACTGGCGGATGACAACAAATCAGAGGAGAAGGTACTGGAATTTTTTTCAAAGTCAAGCTATAGAATTTAGTGTAGAAAAGTGTTTTATGCCCTTTGGCCTTTACTTATTGTTATTTATAGGTTTTCGTTGACTTTTATCTCAATTGTGCACGTTTATTTAATTTGCAATTTTATTTTGACTTTTTATAACTTATAACTACATTTACCTCTGGATTTTGTCATGACAAATAGTTTTTAAAGGGTGCTGATGACTGTGTAGTTGAGCGCCCTTATATACGCATCATCATCAAAAAAATACGCATCATCAAAAACCTATAACCTCTTTACATTTGAGAACGGAATCAGTACTTTAAAGGGTAACCAATAACAACTAAAATTCAGAAATACTTAACTCCAAAAGGAATGATTTGGCACAAATGTTGCCTTTAATGAGTGCAACACAAAATGTGTACCAAGAGTTCGTTATGTATTACCGTTTACAAAATATTTAAACCTCAATGCAATCCAGACTTAAAACATATAAAGATCAGGAAAATATCTTCATGTTGTGGTGTTTTAATTAAAATTTATTCATTTTTGAGGCAATCAGTATTTTCGAAGCTTCACACACATACACACACCGGACTTTTACTAAAACTGCTCCGTTTTTATTCCGGAAACCTTAAAGCCTATATATTTATTATTATTATTATTATTATTATTATTATTATTATTATTATTATTATTATTATTATTATTATTATTATTATTATTATTATTATTATTATTATTATTATTATTATTATTATTATTATTATTATTATTATTATTATTATTATTATTATTATTATTATTATTATTATTATTATTATTATTATTATTATTATTATTATTATTATTATTATTATTATTATTATTATTATTATTATTATTATTATTATTATTATTATTATTATTATTATTATTATTATTATTATTATTATTATTATTATTATTATTATTATTATTATTATTATTATTATTATTATTATTATTATTATTATTATTATTATTATTATTATTATTATTATTATTATTATTATTATTATTATTATTATTATTATTATTATTATTATTATTATTATTATTATTATTATTATTATTATTATTATTATTATTATTATTATTATTATTATTATTATTATTATTATTATTATTATTATTATTATTATTATTATTATTATTATTATTATTATTATTATTATTATTATTATTATTATTATTATTATTATTATTATTATTATTATTATTATTATTATTATTATTATTATTATTATTATTATTATTATTATTATTATTATTATTATTATTATTATTATTATTATTATTATTATTATTATTATTATTATTATTATTATTATTATTATTATTATTATTATTATTATTATTATTATTATTACTATTATTATTACTATTATTATTACTATTATTATTACTATTATTATTATTATTATTATTATTATTATTATTATTATTATTATTATTATTATTATTATTATTATTATTATTATTATTATTATTATTATTATTATTATTATTATTATTATTATTATTATTATTATTATTATTATTATTATTATTATTATTATTATTATTATTATTATTATTATTATTATTATTATTATTATTATTATTATTATTATTATTATTATTATTATTATTATTATTATTATTATTATTATTATTATTATTATTATTAGTATAATTATTATTATTATTATTATTAATTATTATTATTATAATTATTATTATTATTATTATTATTATTATTATTATTATTATTATTATTATTATTATTATTATTATTATTATTATTATTATTATTATTATTATTATTATTATTATTATTATTATTATTATTATTATTATTATTATTATTATTATTATTATTATTATTATTATTATTATTAATTATTATTATTATTAATTATTATTATTATTATTATTATTATTATTATTATTATTATTATTATTATTATTATTATTATTATTATTATTATTATTATTATTATTATTATTATTATTATTAGTATTAGTATTATTATTATTATTATTATTATTATTATTATTATTATTATTATTATTATTATTATTATTATTATTATTATTATTATTATTATTATTATTATTATTATTATTATTATTATTATTATTATTATTATTATTATTATTATTATTATTATTATTATTATTATTATTATTATTATTATTATTATTATTATTATTATTATTATTATTATTATTATTGTTATTATTGTTATTATTATTGTTATTATTATTGTTATTATTATTGTTATTATTATTGTTATTATTATTGTTATTATTATTGTTATTATTATTGTTATTATTATTGTTATTATTATTGTTATTATTATTGTTATTATTGTTGTTATTATTGTTATTATTATTGTTATTATTATTGTTATTATTATTGTTATTATTGTTATTATTATTGTTATTATTATTGTTATTATTATTGTTATTATTGTTATTATTATTATTATTATTATTATTATTATTATTATTATTATTATTATTATTATTATTATTATTATTATTATTATTATTATTATTATTATTATTATTATTATTATTATTATTATTATTATTATTATTATTATTATTATTATTATTATTATTATTATTATTATTATTATTATTATTATTATTATTATTATTATTATTATTATTATTATTATTATTATTATTATTATTATTATTATTATTATTATTATTATTATTATTATTATTGTCATTATTATTATTTTATTATTATCGTTGTTATTGTTATTGTTGTTATTGTTTTTATTATTGTTATTGTTATTATTATTGTTTCACTTGACCTTTGCAGGATACCTCAGCTTGAGAAGATGAAGAGTTTACGGAGACAGATTCACGACATGTATCCAATAAGAGTCGGCTGTCTCATCATTTTCAGGCGAAAATAGAAAGATTAAGGAGAGGCCATAAAATCTTCTATAGGAGTCTGGAGGGAATATTGGGTTTATCAAGGTGTATTGATTGATCACTCGACAAAATTGGAGGAGTTGTGGAGATTAGTTAGTTTTATAGAGATAACACGCACTCTTCAGCTCAAACATCGTTTATTTATCTAGAAATAAAACATAAGCATAAGGGGAAAATGTCTCGGATTCAAACGAAAGTGATTCTAACTTTCTGTAATATTGTAGAATTTTTACAGCGTTTTTATATTCTTATATCTATAAAAAAATACAAAACTTTTAAATACTGAAACCTAGGCCATAAAATGTGCATTAAATTTCAAATTCAAACGGTAGCCTAAACGATTAAGTATAATCAATTATTACAATTGAATTGTTTTTAATTGTTAATGTTGATAACATCTTAACGGTCTCTAAGGGTGGTATTTAAAGAGAAGTAACTTCAAATGGTAATATCTCAATGAGTTTTCATCAGATTCCAAGGACAAAAATATAGCCTTGTATATCCACGAATGTTACAGATAGAAAGTTCGTCGATCTTTAAGCGTGTAATATAACATCATCACAGAGACACAAACATTGTTAGTCTAGAACTCTTTAGCGCCATAGCCTCAAGGTAGTAAAGCAAACGACCAAAGACTTAAATTAAAGATGCCAAAATAACACTTCAGTAGCAAACCAGTCTAATTAATCACGTTTTCTATCCAATTTAATTTATTTTATCTCTCGCCTTCCCCCAGAGGCCTACTGCGGTAGGTACGGGAATTGGCGATCCCAGGGTCCCGAGCCACCCTGACATTGTCGATGTGGGTTCCTCTTAGTAATGACGGGTCAGACAAAACACCCACCCACGTGTAGGCCGTGCGTGGAGATCAGTGTTGGTGGAAAGGTTTGTCCTGGTGGTTGAGGGACAATCATCTGAGCTCGTTCCAGTCTTCTTCTGAATTTGGGGAGGGTGCGCATTTCCGATGCACTATTTTTTCTGCTTCGTCTAAACGGGAGGTTTGGGACTAATCCACCCCTAATCAATTGGCTAGGACCAGGTATTGTACCGAACACCAGGGTGAGTGGGACGGCGAGCCCGCTATATCCCCTGTGTAGCCCTGTCATCCCAGGCTCCGTGGTGGAGGGGGAGCACTGGTGGATGAAACACATTCAATTTCTTATGGCAAAACCTAAATTTAAGCGTGGAATAGAAATAGCTGAGTCTTTTGGTCCTCGCTATTTAGTTATCTGTAAAACTGAGGAAGGTCGAAAGTTTAATACCGTGAACCCGTTCATTATTCAGAAGGGTTTAGATAATATTGCCGGTCCTGTAAAGTCATGTACTCGATCTCCCAATGGCACGCTCTAGGTCGAAGCAGTTTCTCCGACGCAGAAGGCCAATATGCTTGCGAGCTATTCGGTGCGCGTTGAATTGCATAGGACCCTGAACTGCTCGCGTGGTGTTGTAAGTACCAATGAGGAGATTCAGGAAAACTTGGCGGAACAAAGTGTGACAAATGTATATCGAGTTCACCGCAAAGAACGAGATGAACTAGTGTCCACTCGTACCCTGTTTCTTACCTTTGATCGGGTAGAACTCCCGATAAGGATTAAGGCAGGGTATGAAGCTATTGAAGTGAGGCAGTATATAGCCAATCCATTGAGGTGTTATACATGCCAGCACTTTGGCCACACGAGTGACTCATGTAATGGAGTTGCCACTTGCGTTGACTGCGGGGAAGTCAAGCATGACAATGCATGCACTTCATCCGCAACGTGTGTTATATGCCGTGGTAATCACTCATCAAACTCCATAGAATTTCCCCGTTTTATGGAGGAGAAGGCAATCCAAGAGGTCAGGGTATGAGAGAGGGTGTCCTTCGTGGAAGCCCGGGAACTCTTGTGTCTTCTTCAGCCTGCTGTACCTAGGACCGTTACTTTTAGTGCAGTTGCAGCTAAGCCAGTAGCTAGACGTGAAATCGCAACACAAACCAGCGAAATAAACGGAGAAGTAATATCCGAAACATCAATTACACCAAGATCACAGCCAAATCAACAAACACCACCACGAACAACAGTGAGCGCGCCGACCAAGTCCAATCCTAGGAAGAAGGATTCAGCCAAATCGCCGCCGAAAGCATCTACTTCAAGAACATGTGAAGCGGTAATATATAATGTATCGCCAAGGAAATTTAAGACCACTTACGACAGAACGGCTTTCCTTAAGGAAAGTAGTAAGACCAGTGAAAGGAAAGCTAGCCAGCACAAAAGTCCGCGAACATCTCCTCCGTCAACATCTGAGGAATCATCTGGAGAGGACGCCGATCGGCAACTTTCATCTTCGCCGTTCGCAGTTTCCGATCGTCTCAAGAGACTCGATTCGAAGCTACCAGTACGGAAGCCATCCTCCTCCACTGAGGATGTGGAGCGGGTATATCCTACCCCACTACCCAAACGACAGTGTGGAAAAGGCAGGAAAAACCTGCAGAAAGTCCTAGCCCTGCCCCGAAGAAAAGGAGCAAACTGGTTTGACCACCACTGGGCATGTAGCTTTTGTCATGGCAAGTCGATATTGAATGTAGTATTTTTATGCCTTTTGGTATTCTATTGGTATTTATAATTTTTTATTGTTTTTCACCCATTTGGGATTTTTTACTTTACTGTCATTTTGTTTTGATTTGTTTTTTAAATTTTAAATAATGTATATCTTGCTATTCCCATGAATTAGTTTTTGTAAGGGCGCTAATGACCAAGCAGTTGAGCGCCCTTATATCATCATCATTCATTCTCTCGCCTTAAAGCTAATCTCTTAAGAATGTATTTTCCTATTTTCTTAGTATTAAATCAAAGTAAACATTTGAAGAAACGCTTTCGGTCCACATTTCCTTGTAAGTACAAGGAGGAAGGGGATACAGCAGGTTGAAGCGATGGTCACATCTTTAAAATAACGGGTCACCATGTAGTGGTTTTAAACTCTTTGCATGACATTACGAGAATGGAATGATGATCCGTCGCTTCAGACTACCTACAAAGTGCTGAGAAATTCAGACCAACAATAAAGAATGTCAGAAAGGATTAATGAGACAAAAGTGTGTTGGATATACGAGCATGTTTTTATGTTTTATAGATACACAAAATACTCGTAGTATTAACGGGTTATATGCCATTCATTGGGAATGAAGAGAATATCAAAGGTCATTTACAGAAAACATAAGAATTTACAGAAAAAATGTCCTTTGGTCAGTGCAGATATCTTAAGTATGTGTTAGAATTCTAAAAAGTGTTAATTAAACTCCGACATACTTCATAAAATGTTTTGTACAAAATTAAAATATAAATAATTAAATCCCTTTGCTTTGTATTTTGGGAAACTTTATTCTGAATTACACGATTCAAAACCATCTTCCTTAGTGACTTGTTGCATGCCTACACATGAAACAAAGGAGAAACGAGCTAAATAAGTGACTTCTTCAATTAATATATGCTACTCAGCAACAAACTAATTTTGTATGAAAACGAATCTGAAACTCATGAATAATGTATGATTATTTTAATTCATATGCGGCTTCTTCACAAACTTCAAAATCACTGAAAGAGAAAACAGCCAGAGTGCTAAAGGGAACAGTTCCTATGCGAAGCAACGGTGTTCACAGTTTTGTTAAAAGAATAAATAAACAAGTTTTTTGCAGTCGCCTAATCGTGCAATCAATGTTAATGTAATTCTCCACTGTGTATAGACATTCATTTAAAACAATAGTCATACTTAATCGAAATTAACATATTATGTTAGAGGATCGGGAGCCTTTGTAGTAAGGAAGAATAGGACTGAAAGGAAAATTTCCAGGTATATTCTGCAGTCCACTATAAGGATAAAAAATAACTTGAAGGAGATGTATTTCAATAATATGTGTCAGGAAGATTTCAGACGAGTTGATTTGAAGCGAATTATAAGTATGGAAATTAAGTTTTTTCTGCTTATCATTTGGAGCCAAAAAGGAAATAATACACTGTTGTATGAAAGCATCTCATGTTAATATTACCAATCATAGTTGACCAGTATAGATCAGAGAGCTAGTTCAATGATGTGCGATGTATCACAATCTTGTGGCATCACACTGTTTCGGTGATTAATTGGTAAGATGTGCGCAGGAAGAGAGTTTATAATGTCAAATCATTATACTGTATGGTAACCTATTGGTGGGCTCTCTCCACTGCATATGGGTAAGAGCGACTGGATGGAAACCAGTAGATCCGTGGTTCAAAACCCGGCCATGGCATTGAATTTTTCATGTCGACTCTATCAATCCCATTCTATATTCGAGGTGAAATACTGCTTAATTTTGCTCAGAGGCCTCTTTATCGGGCTTCTAGTTCTTTTACATGCTTCAAATCTACAACACGAGACCAACGGCTTCAGTTGCCTTCCGAAAGAAGCCATGCTAAGCAGGCACGTATTTAGAAGTCAGTTTCCGGGGAGAAGGTCCAAAATCTACGTTGAATTATTTGCTTTTAATAAATAATTAATCAAGGATGTGTTTTTATCATGTTAGTAAAAAATAAAAAAACGTAATATATTATATTCACATGTCTTTCTCCACCCAAGCTTCTACAAATCGTTCTTAGAAAAGTTTGTTTTTGTCTCGTTTCTTTGGATAAAGGCTATAGAAAGACCTTGCGCATTGCACATTTTTTGTTCTTATATCTGAGATAAAGTGATATAGGCAGTAATCAGATATTTAAAAAGCGAACCACTGATTGATGCATTTGAAGTATTTAGTTTTCCTTGAATGAAAAAGGGAATAGGAACTTAGAATTTAAAAATTACATACCTTTAGGTAAGTAACTGGGAATTCTAATCAACAAATTATAATACATCGGAATTGGTTAACTTTGCAATACATTATTGTAATTGACATTAGGTGTGTATTTTAACAAGTTCTACAGCTGCTGTGCAGCAACTTTTCGTCTAACTCTCAAATAACTTCATGTCTGCCTTACAGTGAATAGAGACGTTAAGATGAGAAGCTTGAATAAACCTTTTAGATTTATATTAAACTAAGTCTTATTTCTACTATTTATTACAAGACGAAAATGACAATTCATTTGGGGGGTCCGGACCCCTGGACCCCCCCCCCTGATGCTAAGGACTTTTACGTCCATGGTTTTCCTCCGGGTTTGAATCCTCGACCTGAAACAGAAGCTAGCGGGCTACCCCTAGACCACGATGACCCGTTGGTTGAGAACTATTTCTTGGCAATCTAACAACTTTTTGTATACACCACTGTAATGGTATATGCGGCGTACCGGCTCAAATTTATTACACAAAATCAGACGCTCTGGGACCATATCTGCAATTGCTTTCCCTACGCCCCTCTATAAGCCCTTAAAGTTAATCGCTCAAATTATGAAACACTCAATATATCCACCACGGCATTGTGTCGTTTCTTATATACAATTAGCTGGGAGCGACTGATTCATTCCATATATTTGAACATTTCCAGACAAAAAACTTCAAACCCTGTAATATACAAGTAATTCTAAACAGAATAAATATAACCTAAAATAGGAGAGCAGTTTGTTATACAGTAGAACTGTACATGTTTGAAAGGGCTCGACACATAGCCGCAGACAAAATCGGACTATCGAACTGTTCCCAGCTTTGAACAGGCACATCAAAGACTTTCATTTAGGTAACTACGATGGAGTTGATACTGTAATCCTGAAACAAGACTATCGAATTTCACAGAGACATGTTAGAAATACTTGCTAAACTTGAAGGAAATCAAAGTTAAGCGTAACAACGGTTTCCACATTTTTGCCTCATGTTAGAAAATTGAAAGGATAGCGTAGAGTATAAACCATGCATCTCACTTGCTTTTGTCTAAAGCATCAGTTATGCACTATATGAAATGTTAAAAAGCATTCTATAGTGTAAAGTATTTCAGTCGTGAAAATTAAAATATGCAGAAGAATATCTCACCAGTGTTATTCTAAGACCCTTTAAGGTGAAATTACAGTGGCTGCTCCTGCATTATTATTTACCTTTTGATATCTCTTCGCCATTTAATTCAGACGGATGTATTACATGTATGTATAGAACTTATTTCTCATGTTATAGAAATTCTTTACTAAACTCCTATCGATTATTCATAATATTTCCAGATTAGTAATACTGCAACTTCACCTCCTATGGCGCTTCAGCCCGTAAAGGGCATGGATTGCCAACTCCATTGACGGCTACACACCCACTTACGGGAGACAGATCATCCAACCGTTACGGGGAGTAGATGCTGTCAACATCATGCACCCCCAGACAGGAAGTTGGTCTACGAGACTATGCGGTGTATTGAAGTTCCTCATTTTTCTCCCTATACTGGGTGAACTCCAACCCTATACCGTAGTAAAGGGTAAAGGATAAACAACTGAAAAGGATATCTCGCGCATGCCACCTCGGCGAAGATCTGTTGCAGTTAACACCACTCAGGAGGAAGAGAACAACTGAGAGTACTGCGGGATTCAAAGAGCGGTGCGGAAGGCCTAAAAGGTGCTGATAGTGCTTTTTTCGGGTGTCAGGATCCGAGAGCAGCCACCAACACTCCGTATCCGATATCCACAAGTCTCCTCTTCCACACAACGCCGCCCAGTGCCGTCATTTAAAATGCGCAAGCTTCATTGCCATCTCTCCAGTATCACCATACACCACAAGCCTGAAAGCACTTAGAAGTAATACGGAACTGGAAAGATGGGAAGTGATGGAGAGGAAATCATGGCATGAAGTTAAGCACCACAGCATTCCTTAAGTGAAAAAGGGAAACCACGAAATACCCAAGGGAGAGAACCAGGTCGGCGGGGATCGAACACGTTACCGTGGCGCCATCTTGTTTGCCTCCTATACCCAGAACATAAAATCTGCACCGTCATGGGTGGAATCCAACCCGGGTATTCCATAGCTGGAAATCAGAGCTAATCTTCCAGTCCACAGAACAAGACTGAAATTTTCGTAAGAGACGTTTTTAACTATAGGGGTATCTACTGGTTGTTTTCGGAATTTGGTGCCACTAAATTTCGATCTATTGCATAACTCCTAGTCCTTACATCGTTCTTGTCGATAACAGAGAGGAAATCTTCGAGAATGCATATAGCGCAGCTGTGCGATCTAGTTATAGCATCAAGAGAGACGTGTTTGAAATTACGGCAAATTAGCATCTAGGGATTCAGACATTAACACGACTCAGTTGGAAACACAATTGGTTCCAACGAGAACACATGGTTACGTTCAATTCCGTCACGTTATTATCATCGGCATCTCACTTACTACCAAGTTCCATGATTTCACTCGCATTTACAAGTTGGAAGAATAACGTAAGCTGTAGGCCAACATGATATTCGCCTGAAATCTTTTCTGCTAGCTTTCTCACCATTTTTTCAAACTTCCAGGAAGCTTCCCTACAAAGACGTTAACTTGCAATTACAGCAATTTTAGCTGTGTTATGTTTTCATATGTTGAGTTTTCTTGCGAATATATCCATTTCTTTCGAGTGACTGTCTCAGTTTCGCGGAAGAAGACCAGTGGCTACAACGTTCAAAATGTGACAAAGAAAACGAAACATTATGGTAAAATGACCACGAATCACTACAGCAGGCTAGCAGAGGGATTCTTGTTAGGCTGGGTGGTATCAATTGACAGTGAAGACGATAATACAGTTGTGTTCATATAAAAATAATAAGACCTCACAAGTGACTAGAAATTTGTTTTCGTATAGCACGAAGTTTGAAATGGTGGTTATGTCTCCTGTCAGCTGACCTAAGGAACCCAAGGTCACGGGTTCAAATGGTTTTTAAATGTTCTTAAACGCGAGAGGACTTATAAATTCATTCGGGTGAATTAGGCACGACTCCAGAAAGAGTTTTCAAAATTTAGTCTTGGGAAAACTTTGTTGTCGATGAATTCCAAATAAACTGACTATCGATCAAGAACTACAAGTATTGACTGATGCAGAAAAGCTGGGAAAATGCCTAAGCAGCACTTCAAAATTGGTTTGGAATGTCGTTACTGGTGACGAATTTTGTCAGTCGACTCAATGGGTCATTCGAACACATCATTAGCCTACAAAAGTTCTAAGCATTCGCAGTGCTGTTACAAACTCCTTGCTGACGTCTTTCTTCCCTCTAAAGCGGGCCATATTGCTAATGTGGCATTAAGACGACAGACCTTCCTTTATTACCGCTTGGTATATAAATGTCTGTTTGCCGTAAATTAGTTTAAAAATTCATGAGAAACAACCAGAGAAACGTTTATTTTACATCGTGACATTTACAGTCGCACATAGCAAATTTAACTGAGTATTCGAATCTCCTTCAGGTCAACACCATGGAGCCTCCACCATACAGTATTTGGGAAATGGTTAGCTCCAGAAAAGGTTATTTGGTGTAAATTGTGATCATTTGAACGAATTTGTTTTGCAATGATATTTCGTATATAACTTATGTTTTAACAGTTTTGCTATAGTCATTCACCATTAGGAACACTTCAAAGGCTATTTCAAGAAAATTTAGCACATGCATCTCATTTGCCATGAAAATACCTTACGCAAAGATATTTTAAACAACATTCTTTAAGATTTTGAACTAATTAAAAATTTACAAAAATTGCCCATTTAAAGGGTAGTCTGTGTTAAGGGATCTCTTTCAAAATCCCCTTGTATTCTTAGAAGATGTAGAACTGATGGCGAAGAATGATGAAACAGTTATTTTATGTTGTCCCCAAAGAGTTTCAAATATTGTATTATGTGAGGTTAAGTAGAGTGAGTCATGCACAGAGAAGCTATGTAAGTGGAAATGACGTCACAAAAGTGTTGAATAACAAACTTATTTGTGATTGGTGTGACGCGTATATCGTAAAACGTGGACCAATCAGATATAAAAGATTTTACGTTGCCATGGAGGATATTCAATATTCCTCTAGGGGGATCGAACTATTAGGGAAGTGCTAATGGGGAGAGAAAGATGAACTGGTGATTCTTCTCCTAACAGTCGCCGTGAACGGATGTAAAATTCTCTTCTTAAACGCTGTTGTGTGCGAAAGAATATAAGTCTATTCTCGTAACAATCATCGAGTATAACTAGATAATCTTTACATTAAATATCATCGCTAGAAGACACACAATTTAATTATTATACACGGTAGTGAACAAACGTATAAAACTTTTGATTCTTGCACGCATCCAGATATAAACGCGTCACATCAAGTGAATCTTGTGTAAGAATAGTGTTATAAATGTTGTATCATACATTTTGTTCGAACTGGTGTTAATTGAAGTAAGGAAATAAAAGTTTCTACACTATTTAATACAGAGGAAAATGATTACTCATTTTACGTAAAATTTCCTTCCGCCGTACCACCCCTGTAAAAGAAGATATCTTGCTCAACCGACTGAAGCCACGCCGAGGTAAGCTGGGACTTCAAGAACCATCAATTCCAACCCTGTTCCAAATGGTCACCTCAACGAGGGGCATAATTCGTCATCCATCAATACGATTCGACATAAACCCTGTTCCAAAATGGGCGCCCAACGTGGGGCTCGAATAGGCAGAAGGAGGATTACACCACAGGAGAATAAATAGTGTAATGGACAGGTAACTTTGATTCAAGAAAGAAGAAAGAAGAAAAGTGAGTACGGAAAAATCTTAATAGATAATTAATAGAAAAAGTGACAAAATTATAATTTTCATTTTTTTTATGTTATTAAGAAAGGGAAAAATATTACCTAAAATGGAAGGTAAAAAATTAACAGACAATAAGAATAAAAATGTTGGGGAAGGAGTGGAAAGACTAGTTAGTGATAAGAGAGCAGAAATACAAGAAGTCAGGGAAGTAGTGGAAGGAATGATTAGTGATGATGCAGGAACAAGTAGAACAGAAATTATGCAGAGTAAAGGTAATGAAATGATAACAGACAGGTTAGAGAAAATGATGAGTAATTTTGATGCTAAAATGGATAATTTAAGACAGGAAATAAAACAGAATTCAGAAAAGGTAGATCAAAGTTCAGAGAAGTTAGAAGCTAGGATAGATCAAGGTTTAGGTAACCTAAGAAATGAAATTGAGAAAGGAAGAGAAGAGTGTAGAGAAGGCATAAAATCTTTAAAACAGAAAATAGAATCTCATGATGGAGAAATGTCTAAGTTAAAAGAGATGTTTCAGGAAATGAAAATAAGTCAGGAAAATGTAGTAAAAGATATAAGAAGTGAATTGGCTAAGGAGTCAGAAATCCTTAAGCAACAACAAGTAGAATTTGTAGAAAAACAAAAAGTAGAAATAGGGGAATTAGAGAATAGAATAAGACAAGAAATAGATGTAGTCTTATTAGATAATTCACGGAAATACCATGAGGAAAATATTGAAATACAGAATAATTTTGTAAGAGAGGTAAATAGTATCAGAAATGATGTTAAACTAATGGCTACTGAGGTGCAAACACAACAAGATGAACTAAAAGTTAAATATGATGAAGTCAGTAAGTTGAATAGTGAAATGATTACAAGAATAGATTTGGCACAGGAAAGTTTTGAGAGAGAGAAAGAAAACATTAGCAAGCTGAATCAAGTTGTGATTGCATTACAGGCAAGCAAAATTTCTGAGAACCAGAGGGTAATAAAATCTAAGAATATTACATGTATTGACTTACCTGGTAATTCAGGTAATATTGTACAAAACTTAGAGAATTATTTGGAGAGTGACGATACAGAATCTTTGTCACCTGATTGTGAAGTAAATGGTAATAGACAAATACAAAACATGCACACACATACACAGTTACACAGTCAAGGTAACACAAATTGTACAAATTATTTGTTGCATGACATAATTCCACCTACTTTCGAAGAAGAATCGGGAGACAATCCCAAAATATTTCTAAAGGAATTAGAAGAATATTTTAAAATTAAAAAGATTCCAAATGAATTTAGGATGATGATTGTTAAAAGGTGTTTGAAGAAAAATGCTTTAGAATGGCTGAGGTTAACACTAGCATCACATGAAACGTATAGTATGTTTAGGAATGTGTTTATAAATAGGTTCTGGGGTCCAGAAAGACAGAGAAGAATTAAAGTCGAACTGGCCACTGGTAAATTCGAGTTCAAGAAGGGTGTGTCCATGACTGAATATTTCCTAAAACTTGCTAACAAAAGTAAACTTGTGAATCCAGATATGTCAGAAACCGAGATCGTGAATATGCTAATACGACATTATCCACCACACATTAGAAACCACCTAATTGTGGCTAAGCCCGTCGACTTTACTGATATGATTGAGTTATTATCAGAATTTGAGGCTCATAACCTTAATTCTGATTCTACTCATAGTCAAGTTGATCCTGACAAGACTCATATAGAACAAAAGCAAGTAAATAGACAGGAAGTAAGACCAACATTCAGGGAAAATCACAACCATACTAACCAAAACCAAAATAGTTTTAACCAAAATTGGGGCGGGGCACGTTCAAGAGACAACTATGAACGAAGAGAGTACAACCCCAGAAGGACATATGAATCGGTAGTGCCAGGTATAGGAAGGAGAATTCCAAATACTCCTAGGAGGAATTATAATAATGACCAACCTGTGGGAAATGTGAGGAGTAATCAGGTGAATCAACTGAGGTTTTACAGGGGAAATAACTTAAGAACAGGTTATCAAAGTAGAGGAAGAGGAACTAGCATCGAAGACTCTTCATTAAGAGATTTTGGGGGTCCTAGGTTTGAAAGGGCAGACAATAACCTAGAAAGGACACCGACTCAGGGAATAGAAGGAGAAATAAATAACGGTAGTACCAACCCAACTGCTAGTGTAACTACCGACCGCACTAATGCGGAAAACTGAGTACCAAATCATTTTGTGCCTTGGAAAGTGGTTCGGTAGAAATGACACAGGGCAAAATCAAAATTCAAAATTTACCAGAAGATAAGCTCACTCTCTCCAGAAGTAAAGATCGGGAATTAGTAAATCCACCTCAGATTAACCTTCGTATAGGCGATAGCGAATATAAAGTATTGATAGACACAGGAGCTAGTTCATCAGTAATAAGTGAGAACTTATTCAAGGAATTACTATCCAAGTTTAGGATTGAATATTTAAACGTGTGTAATGTATACTGTAGCACAGCTATTGGGAAAAAGAAAGATAAAGTTAAATATCAAGCGTTAATTCCTGCGCGAATAGATGATTGGAATTTCAATTTTATCGTATTGGTAATACCAAACTTAGCTTGTGATATTATTATTGGCAATGATGTATTGTATGGTTGGCAAAGTGTGATAGATTTCGAAAAACATGAAATGAAGGTCAAAGGAGATAATGAAGTAATAAAAATAAATTTGTTAGAAGAAATTATATTAAAAGAGGATGAGAAGGATAGTATAAATAATGATAGGTTTTTTGTAGAAAATATAATATTATACGAAGAAGATATAATTAATAATGAAGAAGATGATAGTGGTAAAGAAAATTTACTTTTAAATAATAAAGAAAATGAGACGTTTGACCTTGGAGATCATTGTTGCCAAATAAACACATTAAATACCGACACCGAGCGAAAACAAGAAGAGGAAGAAATGATATTCCAAAGAACTTTGAAAGAAAAGTTAGGGAAAACATACAATTTAAATCACGCGCAAAGAGAACAGTTGAGGTTATGTATACTAAAGAACAGGAACGTTTTTAGTACGAAACCTGGATTGTGTAATAAGTACATACATACATTTAAGGTGAACGACATTGCTCCTTATACTCATAAAAGTAGATCTGTGCCTATCACTATTAGACAACAAGCATCTGAAGTAATAAACGATATGCTAGAAAATGGAAATAAAATTTTAAAAGATTGGATACCAAAGTATGGGCCAATAAAGGCAATATTATCAGACAACGCAACGGTTCACCGGAGTAAATTGTTTACTTCAGAGATGAAGAACAATAAGATGTATTACTCTTCAGCATATTTTCCCCAAGGAAATCCTTGCGAGAGAGTGATGCGTGATTTAGGCTTGTATTTCAGAATTCTGTGTCATTCTAACCACCGAGGCTGGTACAAATACTGCCATATTATTGAGAAAATCATTAACAATACCCCAAACTCTACTACCAAATTTTCACCAATCGAATTAATGACTGGACTACAACCTGAACCTCTAGTAATAAAAGCACCAACAACCTTAAAAGTAGATGAAATGGAATTGAATGAAGAAGAAAAGTGTGCTGAAGCATTTCGAAGAATAAAAGAAAAAGCAGAGAAAAGATTATCAAAGATACAAAGAAAAGGAGCGAAATGGAATCCTGAAATAAATGATAAAGTTCTCGTAAAGACATTTAATATCTCCAGTTCTAAAATCAAATCCTATTGGAGAATGAATTTGTTATATAAAGGTCCATATAAAATAGTAAGAAAATTTGGGGATCATACGTACGAATTAAGAGACGATGATAATAAAATGATAGGAAAATATCACAAAACACTTTTAAACCATTCAAAAGCCTTGACACTCACAAGAACAAATGATTAAAAAAAAAAATAATAATATGTTTATGAATTACTGAAAAATGTTTTGTTTTTTATTATTGTGTTCGAATAATTTCTGATTTTATATTGTTATTTTAAATTGTATTAATTGTTCATTGTTGTAATAATGTCTAATTATTGGGGCATTCTTTAGAATATATGGAACAATATTCTTGGAAGATTTAAGTTAATTTTCCATATATTCTAAAGAGGGGCATCTGAAACAGTTATTTTATGTTGTCCCCAAAGAGTTTCAAATATTGTATTATGTGAGGTTAAGTAGAGTGAGTCATGCACAGAGAAGCTATGTAAGTGGAAATGACGTCACAAAAGTGTTGAATAACAAACTTATTTGTGATTGGTGTGACGCGTATATCGTAAAACGTGGACCAATCAGATATAAAAGATTTTACGTTGCCATGGAGGATATTCAATATTCCTCTAGGGGGATCGAACTATTAGGGAAGTGCTAATGGGGAGAGAAAGATGAACTGGTGATTCTTCTCCTAACAGTCGCCGTGAACGGATGTAAAATTCTCTTCTTAAACGCTGTTGTGTGCGAAAGAATATAAGTCTATTCTCGTAACAATCATCGAGTATAACTAGATAATCTTTACATTAAATATCATCGCTAGAAGACACACAATTTAATTATTATACACGGTAGTGAACAAACGTATAAAACTTTTGATTCTTGCACGCATCCAGATATAAACGCGTCACATCAAGTGAATCTTGTGTAAGAATAGTGTTATAAATGTTGTATCATACATTTTGTTCGAACTGGTGTTAATTGAAGTAAGGAAATAAAAGTTTCTACACTATTTAATACAGAGGAAAATGATTACTCATTTTACGTAAAATTTCCTTCCGCCGTACCACCCCTGTAAAAGAAGATATCTTGCTCAACCGACTGAAGCCACGCCGAGGTAAGCTGGGACTTCAAGAACCATCAATTCCAACCCTGTTCCAAATGGTCACCTCAACGAGGGGCATAATTCGTCATCCATCAATACGATTCGACATAAACCCTGTTCCAATGATAATACCAAATTTGGTATTTAACTGACTTTTGTTGCTTAGTTTTGCTATTCTCACAAACACACATCAACACATGGATCTTTTCTTTAAGTGTTTCTTTTTTTTTTTTTTTTTTTTTTTTGAGGACTTCTAAATTTGTGGTTCTAGTGAAATCTCGTTATTACATTTTTGGGCGGAGTGCAATAGCTTCTCTACCCAATATTTAAGTGGTGGATAAATTAAAGCAGTATACTATTTTGAGAATTTGTTTGCAAAAGTTATTAACACAAATTCCTTAATACTGAGAGACAGGTAATAAGTAATAAGTAATATAATATGTAAGTAATATTACTTACATAGTAATAAGTGAGAGAGCAGTTGGGGTTATAAACGCTTCTTGCTCGTTAAAGAAAATCAAAGAGAATAACGTCTTTAAAATTGTCATTAGCAAAGGAAACGTCATAGAATACAAGAATTTGTGTAGAAAAGGTGAACCAGAAGCGCTGTATCTTCTCTGGTGAGGTACAGCACAACTTTAATTACAAGTTCGCCACATCTCTAACTTTTACTCCACGGTCGTGTAAATGGACTTGCGTGTACTAACATCTGATGAGATCTATCTACCAAACGCCTTGTAAATTCCAACATCAATCACTTTCTTTGTGCTCCTAGTCAAGGAACTAAGTTTCAGCTCATTCTGCATATAATCAATGGAGATATTATTTTTATATTTATTATATTTATTTTTGTTTTTGTTATGTAAATGTATTTTTGCAAGTTTACTTACACTTGTATATAGTTTTAGAACCATTTATATCTGGCTTTTGCCATGTATAGTGTTTTAAAGGGCACTGATAACCGCTGCAGTTGGGCGCCCTTATACACATATTATTATCATTAGAATTCTGTAGGGTGAAGTTGCAAAATTTAACCACATGAGAACATTTAATATGCTTTCGGGTATTTCGCGTTTGTAGCTCGTCAGCAGAGCATTCGGAATATCTTTGGTGTGGTCCAACTCTTCGCTTTATTTATAAATTTATAGCTACAGAGTGTGAAAGTTAAAAAATACTTGACATTACAAGTCACCCTTAAGAGAATGAGTCTGTTGAAACTGTCAACAAGTATGAATAATACAAATATTGTGCAGTAGTAATAAATTTTAGTGCTTTAGCGTGTAGTAATATCTAAATTTTAGTGTTTGCAGACACCAAAATATTTCAAGTGACACTCAACATAGGAGTGGATTTTGCAAACTAAAATCACTTGATTTTGATTATCTCTCCAATTACTACTTGTAACGCAGATCTCTACTAGTTACTCTGTAAGTTTCTCTAAGCAGCCCTAAGTACAATAAATTGAAGACTAAAATTCGAAAGGTAAAGCAGACTGAAATATTCAATGCCATGGTTCAGATTGGAATCATGGATCTTCAGCTATCCGTGCTGTTGCTGTAACATGCCAACCTTGCTGCAGCATTGAACTTTTCACTCTTGATTTTTGCCCCTTGCATTCTAAGTTACTGTTGAAAACGTTTTAGCTCACCTCTGAGGTGTCGACGTAGCATATCCGCCTCACGTTCAAGAGCTTCCGAGTTCCAAATTCCCGAGTCAGGGTAAGTTAATTTTATAATTTTTTCTGGGGTTTTCCCTTATACTGAAATTGAACGTTGGGTGACTCTAAACTCTATTGAGCCTCGACCTCATTTGAGCATGTTTTCATCCATTTCATTCATCGTCCAATATGACCTAAGAGGTTAGAGGGCGTTATAATGTTCAAAAAATGTTCCGGCAAGTAAAATTGGGAAGTAATATCTTTAAAATAAGCTTTTGTTGAATAAAAAGCCTAAAAGCAACAAATTAATATAACTTATATGACAAAGCTATGAGACAGATATATCTAGAACACAGCATTGAAAGTTTGCTCCAACATTTTTTAAACTACACGAGAGAAGTTGTTCCTGTAGATCATTAAAAGTAAGGCAGCCATTATAATTATATCAATAATTGAGCTGAAAATTTGCGTGTTTTATAGAATACGAGTACACCATCAGATCTTCAAAACAGAAAGTAAAACAGAATATTAAATACCGTATTTCCCAATTCTCACTTCGGTCGCTTATCCCCGAGGAGCCTACTGCGATAGTCACGGAAATCCTTAGCATGGCTTACTTCGGAAGGGCCCCCCAGGGGCCTACTTCGATAGGTACGGGTTTGGCGCACACGGGGTTCCGAGCCAACAGTCTCCCTCGTGTGGGCTCCTCTTCGTGGTTGAGGGAGATAGTCAACGGGCCTACCCACGGGTAGGACGTGCGTGGAGACCCGTTGCGGTGGAAAGGTTTGTCCCGGTTGTTGAGGGATGCGCATCTGAGCTCGTTCAAGTGTACTTCTGAATTCGCGGAGGGTGCGCATTTCTAATACACTACTCTGGCTTCTGCTTTGCCTAATCGGATATGGGGCTCTATAATTAATATTAGACACAGCCTGCAGCCTGCATGTCAATTTATTATGTGGCGAAACTGATCTGGATAAGCTCTACTCGTATGGATGTTACACTCATTGAAAATATTGACCGTAATATGGATAATGTTCCCAGACTTTTCGAATTATTTCGCTTCAGTGATATTATGTCCTGCTATTTCTGGTTGCAATGAGATTCATGGACACCTTATGCCGACTGATATTCAAAGTTACATCGATACAGGTTAAGAGTACATTACGCGTTACTTATTTATGAAGCTTGTTTTATGCAGATGATAGCTGTATGTTACTGCTATTCATATCTACAGAAAAGGAATCCTCAGAGCATTTGAGACTCCGAGTGGTCTGGATTTCTATATATCTTCTACTGAGTTCTTTTCCACATAAGTTAAATTTAAAAGTTCCTGGCTGATTTTCTGAAGAAAAGGTCATTTAGTGGAAGAGAAATGCACCAAATGTTATAACTATTGACGTGCCAAGTGATACATAGTAAAGTTTAAATCGGATAAACCTAAGAAAATATTACCATGTAGGTCATTGAGTTACAGTTATGGTTGCCAAAGTAAATAACTCTTACAAGAACAGTCATATTTTATAAACTTTAATATGAGTACCTCACTAATCCTCTTCATTTTAAAGTATCCAAATATTCACACAAGCATATTTATAGCGTCTGGGATTAACGGGAGAGAAATTACATATAAATCTGACAAAATTAATAAATAATAATAAATAATTACTGACATTTGTTAACATCAATGAAATGAGCTTCTGTCTTTCTCCGAGCACTCTCTCTCTCTCTCTCTCTCTCTCTCTCTCTCTCTCTCTCTCTCTCTCTCTCTCTCTCTCTCTCTCTCTCTCTCTCTCTCTCTCTCTCTCTCTCTCTCTCTCTCTCTCTCTCTCTCTCTCTCTCTCTCTCTCTCTCTCTCTCTCTCTCTCTCTCTCTCTCTCTCTCTCTCGTAGAGATAATTCTTTTTACTTTCTTTATAATGTCCGTATAGTTTTAATAGGTTTATTTACAGTTGTATAGTTTTTAGAAACTTTATATCTGGCTTTTGCCATGAAAAGTTTTTAAAAGGGCGCTGATGACCACCGTAGTTGAGTGCCGTTATACACATCATCATCATCATCATCATCATCATCATCATCATCATCATCATCTCGTAGAAAACTCGTGTGACTGTAGCAGATTCTATTTCTTAAACACATATCTTAATTGGCAACGAATACAACTATCAAATGAACTCTGCAATGATTCTGGGGAACCAGAAAACTAATAGCTCTCTTATATATTTTGCTTTCTCAGGTTAAGGAAAACCCTGGAAAATACCTTGTCCAGGCACTCAACTCGATAGGCACTGTGCCCGCACCATAAAACTGGATTACAACATTATTGTATAAATGACAACTGAAATGCTATAAATTGTTAATCAGATCCCTTGAAATATGTGCAACATAAAAATTTATTGGGTCAATCTTCCGCCCTCTTTATACCATCTTTGCCACTAGCAGGTAGAGGAGATATTGTTTTCCATCTAGAAATTGCATACTGAGATTTCGCCTGAAGTATATATTCTGAGATTCCCTGAATCAAATAAGCATTTGTAAATTAGGAATATTTGTGAACAGAAAAACTCTAAAAAGAAAAATGACATAAATTACAAACGTGGTATTTAAGGTTTTATTCACGAAAATCCCCCCCCCCCCAGGAGCTTACTGCGGTAGTTACGGTAATTGGCGATCCCGGGGTCCCGAGGCAACTGTCTCCCTCGTGTGGGCTCCTCCTCGTGGTTGAGGGAGACAGTCAAAACGCCCACCCGCGTGTAGGCCGTGCTTGGTGACCCGTGTCGGTGGAAAGGTTTGTCCTGGTGGTTGAGGAGTGTGCATCTGAGCTCGTTCCAGTGTACTTCTGAATTCGGGGAGGGTGCGCATTTCTAATACATTACTTTGGTTCTTGCTTCGCCTAAACGGGAGGTTAGGGAATAGCACACCCCTAATCAATCGGCCAGGACTAGGTATTGTACCGAACTCCAGGTTCAGTGGGACGGCGAGCTCGCTATATCCCCTGTGTAGCCCTGTCATCCCAGTGGGGTGACCCCTTGTTGGGCTCCGTGGTGGGTGGGGAGCACCATTTTACCATTTAGTATGGTAAAATTTAATAATAATAATAATAATAATAATAATAATAATAATAATAATAATAATAATAATAATAATAATAATAATAATAATAATAATAATAATAATAATAATAATAATAATAATAATAATAATAATAATAATAATAATAATAATAATAATAATAATAATAATAATAATAATAATAATAATAATAATAATAATAATAATAATAATAATAATAATAATAATAATAATAATAATAATAATAATAATAATAATAATAATAATAATAATAATAATAATAATAATAATAATAATAATAATAATAATAATAATAATAATAATAATAATAATAATAATAATAATAATAATAATAATAATAATAATAATAATAATAATAATAATAATAATAATAATAATAATAATAATAATAATAATAATAATAATAATAATAATAATAATAATAATAATAATAATAATAATAATAACAACAATAATTTTAAAAAAAAAAGTGGGAAAGCAGTAATCGAGTCTTGTGGTCCTGACTACTTAGTTATTTATAGAACTGAGGAAGGTCAGAAGTTTAGTACCGTGAACCCGTTCGTTATCCAGAAGGGCTTAGATAGTATTTCTGGTTCTGTGGAGGCATGTACTAGATCTCGCAATGGCACACTCCTGGTCGAAGCAGTTTCTTCGACACAGGCTGCAAAAGTCTTGAATGCCAATATGCTTGCGAGCTATCAGGTGCGCGTTGACTTGCATAGGACTCTGAACTCCTCGCGTGCTGTTGTAAACACCAGCGCATTGGATGGTATGTGCAATGAGGAGATTTATGAAAACTCGGTGGAACAAGTTGTGACAAGTGTCTATCGAGTTCACCGCAAAGAACGAGGTGAACTAGTGCCCACTCGTGCCCTGTTTCTTACCTTTGATCGGGTAGAACTCTAGAAAAGGATTAAGTCAGGGTATGAAGCTATTGAAGTGGGGCAGTATATACCAAATCCACTTAGGTGGAGAGAATGTCCCCGACTTATGGAGGAGAAGGCGATCCATGCGATCCGGTTAAGAGAGAGTGTGTCCTTCGTGGAAGCCCGGAAACTCTTGCGAATTCGTCAGCCTTCTGTACCTTGGACCGTTACTTATATTGCAGTTGCAGCTAAGCCGGTACCTAGACGTGAAATCGTAGCACAAACCACCGAAATAAACGGGGAAGTAATATCTGAAAGATGAATTACACCAAGATCACAGCCAAAGCAACAAACACCAGCACCAACAGCAGTGAGTGCCCCGACCAGGTCCAGTCCTAAGAAGAAGGATTCAGCTAAGTCACCACCGAAACATCTACTTCAAGAACATGTGAACCGGTAATATATAATGTATCGCCAAGAAAATTTAAGACCTCCTATGACAGAACGGACTTCCTCAGGAAAAATAGTAAGACCAGTGAAAGGAGAGCTAGCCAGCGCAAAAGTCCGCGAACATCTTCGTCAACAACATCTGAGGAATCATCTGGAGAGGACGTCGATCGGCGACTCTCATCTTCACCGGTCGCAGTTTCGGATCCTGTGGAGAGACTGAATTCGAAGTTACCAGTACGGTAACCATCCTCCTCCATTGAGGATGTTTGAGCGGGTGGATCCTGTCCTCACTGCCCAAACGACAGTGAGGAAAAGGCAGGAGAAACCTGCTGAAAGTTCTAGCCCTGCCCCAAAGAAACGGAACAAATTGGATCGACCATCTCGGGGCAGGTAGCTCTTGTCATGGCAAATTTTTATTGAAAGTAGTATTTTTATGCCTTTTGGTATTTTATGGGAAATTATAGCTTTTTGTTGTTTTTTTACCCATTTTTTGCTTTTTTGTTTTCTAGTCATTTTGTTTTGATATGTTTTTTCAAATTTTGAATAATTTATATCTGGCTATTGCCATGAATTCGGTTTTGTAAGGGTGCTGATGACCAAGCAATTGAGCGTCCTTATATCCAAATCATCACCATCATCATCATCATCATCATCATCACATCATCTTCACGAAAATCTCTTGAGAAATTTGTCTAAAGTACCACATATTTAAAACATAATGTATATTTCTTTTAATTTTCTGAGATAAGCGTGAGGCATTCTCTTCATAACAGAGAATGTTTTCTAATATTCTATATAATTGGTAGATCGCCATTGAAAATAAAAGCATAGATACTGTTTAAAAAATTTAAATCCCTTTAGAACGTATACTTACTTTGTAAATAACTTTTTTGGCACCGACAATTTCCAAATTATTCATTACTGCTAATTTGAACTAATGAATACTTTTATTGTATTTTTAAATGCGTTTCTATTCAACCGTTTCTCGCTAAGTCATGGAAATAATATGGAATATCCAAACCAGATATGGCAGTCCGCTTTTAAGCATCTGAAGGTTATAAAAATAAAGTATATTGGATAGAAAGGGAACAATATTCTAACACATTCGATTTTTTATTTCCCAAATAACCAGAGGTCACAAAATGTCGTAAAAGGTGCAGAAACAGTTTTGCGAGTTCTTATTTCTGCTTCTGTTATAATCATATTACAAAAAGTTTTGCTTGCTTAAATTACTATAGTATTATGTAGCAAGGAGGCTCATGTGCTTTCTGGCATCGTTTGCTCAGTAACACAATCCTTTTCTTTGTCATCGGAAAAGATGTGCAAGACTCGAGAAAGAAACAAAACTCTGCTAGCTACGAAATGTCTCACGTGAACCAATAAGGCGCAAGTAAATTGGTAGACGTGCAAATAATGGCAATTGTACCCTCGCAGTCCCACCAAACGATTTTACGTGACGCGCTCGTTCTTCCCACGATTGGTATTTTGCACAGAATTATCCAATTTACTCTGTAGTAGTAATTCCTATTGAATGTAAACTTAATAGAAAATTATATTAGAACGTTCGTTAGAAATTCTATGTAATGACCAGTCACACAGCTTTTCTGCTCATTACCACCTGTTAGAAATTCCAAGTATTTTGCGTATCATATGCTTACTTTTTCACTTAAGTACTCTTAGCAATATTTCATTCGGGAAATGCGCGGCCTATTTTACTGAAGAGACTGATGCAGGAAAATTGCTTACTATCCGTAAGCAACAGAAAAAGGAAACAGTAAAGTCACCATCCAAATATCTAGCAGCTAATATAGAACATTCTAAAATAACGTTCGTGGATCTAAAACTGCGATTATCAGCATTTGGTTCTCATTTCTGTGCTACACACCTTACGCTTCTTGTTAATCGAAGCAGACGTTCATTGCATATTTCTTTGCAGGCTAAAGCAGTTAGATCTTTTAAGAGTGAAAGTTCCCCGAATAGTGAATTACCACATGAGTAAGGAATAAGTATTTGAATGTTCGAGCCAATTCCTCCAGGGGCCACCGTGATAAGTACGGGATTTGCGATCCTTGAGTTCCAAGCCACAATGTCAAATGTTCCACTGGGTGGCGAGAGGGCTTTAACAAGTACCCAGTTAACTTTGGTGCACAACCTTCTTTGGCTTACTATATGAATAACCGAGCGGGATGTCTCAGGTGGTTTCATCTGTGGTCCACATTCGGGAGACCCAAGTTCAATTCCCGTGGACGATCTACCTGACCCATGTTTTTTTCGGAAGTTTCCCGGGTCGCTAGGTGATTGCTGAGTAGGTTAAATTGCATCCCTCTAATTTCCTGCCCCTCCATTTCACCTCCATTATAATTTCATATCATCTGTCATCTGGTGGTTTCTTTTAGGGTAGAAGTGTCGGCGGATGCCTCGGTTGTGCATGGCAGGATGATATCTCTGAGGAAAACGCTTTCCCCTCCTGCGATTCAGAAACGCGCCAGGGGGGTTGCAGGCTCTGTAAACCTATCTGGAGTATCCTGCTCTGGGGAGGTGGCATCCGGTCTCCGAACCGGCCTCGTGACTGTTTCGGGGCCATGACAGGTTGGATGACTATTGTCCTAAACCCACCGGCGGTGATTTTCTATCTGGCAAACTGTAGGGACCTCGCCCTCTGTACTTCAGTGACTCCTTGGGGTCGGCCGCTCTCTGTCACCTCTCACTCATCCTCCCTCCCGAGGGTGCTCCATTTGAGGTATAGGTACAAAAGACCAGTCTGGTCGAGGTGCCGAATCCCCTCCGAAGAGTCCAATCCAATACTACATGAATCCTCCGTGAACACAGTATGACGATACCGTATCCCGGGAAAGATGGGGGTATGCAAGGGAATACTGACTAACCCGTAATTTCCAGCCACAGGTTAACATGTCGGTCCGTCTTTGTCAGTCTCGAGGAGCCGTTGCATAAGCTGGTTTGCTCCTTAAGGCGATTGAGTCCCTCTGTCTACCTTATACACTGAAGTGAGCCAGATCCAGGCAAGGACTCTCACCTAAATACCTCCTTTCGTTCAAGGTTATCGTTTCCAGGAGCTTCTTTGGAAGCATTTTATTCAAACGCCTAGCTCGTTTCCTAAGGGCGAGAGACTGTACCCTCCTTCGTTGCCTGCAGCATCTAACGTAAATCTTGGTATCACGATATACTGGAAATCTAAAATGCCCAAGGATGGTATCTACACTTGTTTTGTTTTTTCACGTTTTTATTAGGTTAAAAAGACCAGCTTTTGATTTACACCGATGTATTTAAAAGTCACAACGGTGTTGGGTGTGCTTATTTTAATTTTCCATATTAACGGTTCCATGAGCACAGTTCTATGTTATATGCCGAGTTCTCTTGAGTTGTATGTGGGCCGTTGAAAGTGGATAATTGCTTAATTTTGAGTGTTTTACTTAATGTGGTTCAGAGTCTTCGGAGCTGTACAACTATCTTACTATTGTATTGCACATCCGTGCATTAACGTGGTGTGTGCGAGTACGTAGGCTCGACGGAGGATAAAATGACGGATTCAGCAGCTAAGGTGGTAAGCACAGAGCCCAGTATTAACACACAGTTTGTCATCTCGGAAGACTTGTGATACGGAAAGCGATTCCTCGTGTTGCCTGAAGAGTGGTTCCCTCTAGTAGCCTACTGCGATAGGTACGGGATTGGCGAACCCGGGGTCACGAGCCAAAATATCTCCCGATTGGTTGGCTGAGTTGTGGGAAAGCTAATGCCAAACGCCCAAATAAGTCCACTTGCGTGTTTGACCCTAACCTACCTGAACACTAGTCTGATAGATACCTAGCAGGGCAAGCGGAGGGTTAACTGGGAAATGCGTAAGTCCCAGCTCCTGGTTATCATGTAGGACTTTGTTTGTATCCGCTGATAAAGGTCAGTCCCAGGAAAGGGCCATTGCATGAGCTGATGCACCCCTGCAGGCGATTGGGTCCCTCTGTCCTTAAATTTGGAGGTGAGAACCTGAGGTGAGCAAGGTCCAGGTCAGGACTCTCACATAAGCCGGGGTGGCGCCCAGGATGTGAGCACGCCATTGGATACGTTGGCAACGACGGAGGATTATACCCCTATGGTACTTAATCATTCTAAACCAGTAGAAAAGTTAGAAGTAAAAGAAGTAGCTGAGCGTTTATCCTCGCTATTTAGTAATAAGAACAGAGGAAGATGGAATTTTTCATTTGAGAATCCGTTTCTGTTTCAAAAAGGTCTAGAAAATATAGCTGGTCCAGTAAACTCCTGCAGAAAGTCAAGGAATAACAAGTTTCTTTTTAAGTAATTTTCTAAATTGGATTTTAGAATTTTGAGGAGATGGTTGTTAATGTATTTTTGCCTTACATTTTTATTTATTGCATTATTTGGGTTTTGTTTTATTATGTTAAATTTTTGTTATAATTTTTACCACAGTTTTACTAATTTTTAATATTGTATATATCTGGCTTTGCCATGAATAATTTTAAAGGGTGCTGATAACAACTGTAGTCGGGTGACCTTATCCATCACATCAATCCATCCATCGATCCCCCCAGGGGCCTACTTCGGTAGGTACGGGTTTGGCACACTAGGGGTCCCAAGCCAACAGTCTGCCTCGTGTGGGCTCCTCTTCGTGGTTGAGGGAGACGGTCAACAGGCCCACCTACGTGTCGGCCGTGCGTGGAGACCCGTTCTGGTGGAAAGGTTTTTCCTGGTGGTTGAGGGATGCGTATCTGAGTGCGTACCCGTGTTCTTCTGTATTCAGGGAGGGTGCGCATTTCCAATACACCACTTTTGCTTTCGCTTGGCCTAAACGGGAGGTTAGGGACTAACGCACTACTAATCAATCGGCCAGGACTAGGTATTGTACCAAAATGCAGGGTGCGTGGGACTGTGAGCTCGCTATATCCCCTGTGTAGCCCTGTCATCCCAGTGGGATGACCCCTTGTTGGACTCCGTGGTGGGTGGGGAGCACTGGGGGATGAAATTTGGCCCATTTATTATGGTACACCCTTCTAATAAAACCCCCAGAAAATATTTTAACATTGGAAAAGGAGTAGTTGAGTGTGGTCCTCGCTACTTAGTAGTTAAAAGAGCAAAGGAAGGCAGATCTTTTGCAACGGTCAATCCGTCTTTAATACAGAAAGGTCTTGATAAAATAGCTGGTGAGGTAAAACCCTGTACAAAATCTAGGAATGGCACGCTGCTAATGGAAACAATTTTAGCTTCCCAGGCAGCTAAGATACTGAAATCCAACATGCTGGGCACTTATCCAGTGAAAGTAGAGTTGCATAGGACCCTGAATTCCTCGCGTGGTATCGTGAACACTAGCGCGTTGGATGGAATGTCCAACGAGAATATTCAGGAGAACCTTCAAGAACAAGGCGTTACAGCAGTCCATCGTGTGCAACGGAGAGAGCGAGGGGAAATGGTTCCTACTCGGACCCTGTTCTTGACCTCTGATCGGGTAGATCTCCCTCAAAGAATCAAGGCAGGGTATGAAGTGATAGAGTTTAGACCTTATATACCTATCCCTCTGAGATGCTACCAATGTCAGCGGTTCGGTCACACTAGTGATTTCTGTAAAGATGTACCTACATTTGCCAGCTGTGGAGAGGGCATGCATGAAAATGCATGTGCATCACCTCCAGCATGCGTTAACTGTAGCGGTGAACATCCATCAAGTTCACGAGAATGCCCGCGTTATATTGAAGAGCAAGCCATTCAGGAGATCCGGGTTAAAGAGAAGGTATCCTTTTCGGAAGCCCGGAAACGTCTTCGTATGCACAGGACCTCTATAACTAGCTTCCGTACCTACAGCTCTGTGGTGGCTACCCCGTCACTAAAACGGGAAGCTGGTACGCAAAAAAGTGATTTCAACGGGGCAACTATTTCTGAGAAAGTTCTAGTGCCTAAATTGCAACCAAAACATCAGTAACACCACCTAAAGCTCCGAGTACACTACCTAAGACCAATGCAAATGAGAACAAGTCAGTAGGGTCGCCTGACAAAGCATCGACGTCTAGCAACAGGACCAAATTGCCCAAAATGTTCCCAGCACAAGAGATAAAATTCAAAACTCAGTATGATAGAATTGCCTTCCTGAAGCAAAGCGGAAAGCCTACCCACGAACAGACTAATAACAACAAAAGTCCAAGAAAATCTCCGAGATTATCTTCGGAGTCATCATGTGGGGAGAACTCCGACCGGCGACAGTCATTTACGTCAGTGGAAATTTCTAATAGTTTCGAGCTTCTCGCACCGAAAGTTAAAGAAGAGAAACAGTCATCCATAGAAGCTATGGAGCAGGATGTAACTGATTATACTGCTGCATCTGAAGCAAAGAAGAGGCTGGATAAACCTGCAGAAACTAGCCCTACACCTAAGAAAAAGGGCAAATTGATCCGACCACCGCTGAAACCTACGTAATGTGCGTAATTATTTGACACATCCCATCACTATCGCCATCGCTATCCTTCAATGGAACATACGAGGTTTAAGAGCGCATCGACCAGAACCCCCCCAGGGGCCTACTTCGGTAGGTACGGGTTTGGCGAACCGGGGGTCCCGAGCAACAGTCTCCCTCGTGTGGGCTCTTCTTCCTGGTAGAGGGAGACGATCAACAGGCCCACCCACGTGTAGGCCGTGCGTGGAGACCCGTTTCGGTGGAAAGGTTTGTCCTGGTGGTTGAGGGATGCGTATCTGAGCTCGTAAAAGTGTTTTTCTGAATTAGGGGAGGGTGCGCCTTTTCAATACACTACTTTGGCTTCCGCTTTGCCTAAACGGGAGGTTAGGGACTAACCCACCCCTAATCAATCGGCCAGGACTAGGTATTGTACCGACCTCCAGGGTGAGTAGGATGGTGAGCTCGCTATATCCCCTGTGTAGCCCTGTCATCCCAGTGGGATGACCCCTTGTTGGGCTCCGTGGTGGGTGGGGAGCACTGGGGAAAAACTTTACACCAACACTCATGGTAAACCTTACTAAAACAATCAATTCCAAAAACTGTAGCAATGGAAAAGAAGTAACAGAGTCTTGTGGTCCTCGCTACTTGGTAATCAGTCGAAATGAAGAAGGCCAGAAGTTTACGACAGTGAAGCCTTTTACGATCCAGAGGGGATTAGGCAAAATTGCTGGTCCTGTCAAGTCTTGCATACGATCGCGAAACGGCACGCTCCTGGTTGAGGCGCATTCTAACTCCCAGGCAGCATCATTATTGAAGGCAAGGATGCTAGGCAGTTATCCTATAACCGTCACAATACATAAGACTCTGAACTCCTCGCGCGGGGTGATAACCACCCTTGCATTGGACGGTATGTCCAACGAGGAGATTCAGGAAAACCTAAAAGACCAGGGTGTTACGTGCGTGTACGGAGTACAGCGCAGAGAACGTGAGAAATTGTTGCCTACTCGTACCCTGTTCCTTACTTTTGATAGGATAGATCTTCCTCAAAAGATTAGGGTAGGATACGAGAGTATTGAGTTTAGGCCGTTAATACCAAACCCCCTGCGGTGCTACAAGTGTCAGCGTTATGGTCACACTAGTCAACTGTGTAACGGATCTCCAGCATGCGTCAACTGTGGTTTGGCATTACACGATGGTGAGCGCTCCTCGCCCATTAAATGTATAAACTGTGCCGGGAGGCATCCATCTAGTTCCAAAAATTGCCCGCGATATGTGGAAGAAAAGGCAATACAGAAAATCCGGGTTAAGGAGAAGATATGCTTCTCGGACGCCCGGAAACTCCTGCGTACTCGCCTACCCTCCGTCCCCAGGTCCGGTACTTATAGCTCTGTCTTAAGTAAACCTGTTCCAAGAAAAGAAATTGCAACGCAAACCTGCGCTGCAGGTGAGGCTACCATCTCAGAGAGAGCTCTTGTCCCGACACAGTAACGGAAGTCTACAAAACCATCAGCAGTGTCGGCAAATACAGCGCCTAAACGGACGAAGGAATGTAAAACCTCTGTCCCGTCCCCAGCCAAACCGTCTACTTCTACATCTAAATATGACAAGCCTGTAATATACGATCCACCGCCTAAAGTATTTAAGACCAGTTACCAGAGGACTGATTTTCTTAAAGATTCGACCCGTATCCCCAGAAGGAAGGAAGCCTACAGGAAATCCCGAAGCTCTTCTTCTGAAGAGCTTTCTGGTCATGATTTGGATCGACGACTGTCATCTTCGTCGATCTCAGTCTCCAATAAATTTGTAGCCCTCGAACCTAAGTTCTCTTTAGGGAAAGGGGCCTCCACCGCCGAAGAGATGGACCAAGAGGATACGGAACACATTGCAAGAACCTCAACAAAAAAGCGCCAGGATAAACCGAATGAAAAAGCTGTTAGCCCTACACCGAAGAAAAAGGGTAAATTGATTCGGCCACCCATGAAGTCGTCTTAATGTAGACTACCATCTTATATCCCATAGTTCCAATGACTCTCCTACAATGGAACATACGGGGCTTAAGAGCACATCGACCAGAACTGGAGCATTTGCTCAGTAAGCATAACCTCTTGTTGGTATGCTTACAAGAGACTAAGCTACAACCACAAGACAACTTTAAAATCAGACGCTACACACCACTGAGGTGTGATGCTGAAACAGAAGAGGGCATTCCTGCTCACGGGGGTATTAGGATGCTCCTCAGGGGTGACACATTTGTAGATCCGTTACAGCTACAGTCTGATATACAATCTGTAGCTGTAAGGATTAAGCTGCCATCAATCGAATTTTGCATTTGCAATGTATATGTACCGCCATCAGATGACCTTTTGGTAATTGACCTTGAAGATCAGGTTTCCCAACTCTCAACACCATTTCTAATAGTGGGAGACTTTAATGCCCATCACCCACTTTGGGGCTCAAATCGGGCATGTTCGAGAGGCAACCTCATTGCAAAATTCCTGGAGAGCAGTAACTTGGTTCTCCTGAACACCGGAGAGCCCACATTTCTATCAGACGCGTTTAACACCTATTCGCACATCGATTTGGCAGTGCGTTCATCCCAGTTAGCTGATTCATTACAGTGGAATGTCATCTCTGATTTACATTCCAGTGACCTCTTCCCATGATTTCTTAGTCTCTTAGCACAAGATGTGTCTCCCTCAGATGTCCCTAGATGGCACTTTGATCGTGCCAACTGGAACCTTTACACCCAGTTGGCTGTCTTTGATTACAACGAGAACGATTCTGTGAATTATTTAGTTGATCATCTCACAGTGAAGGTTTCTTCCGCTGCAGAACAGTCTATTCCACGTTCGGCTACACAACCCGGTCGATTTGCTGTCCCATGTTGAACCAATGACTGCCGGAATGCTATTCGTACACGTAGACGTGCTCTAAGATATTACAAACCACACCCTACCATAAGTAATCTAATCGAGTACAAGAAAGCGCGTGCAAAGTCTGGGCAAATAATAAACGATAGCAAAAAGATCTCATGGATCAATCTTGTATCATCTTTTAACAGATGTACAGCTTCATCTGTTGTATGGGATAGGTTAAGGCGCCTGGCCGGAAAAACAACCCCCTTGCCAATCGCTGCTCTGAAAACAACTGCAGGAGTTGCTGTTTTTCCGCTTGTCGTGGCTAACACCTTCGGCTGTTCTTTCGCTCAGGTGTCTAGCTTAATTAATAATTCTCCTGAGTTTATCTCAATTAATACTGAGGTAGAATCTCAAGGTTTCGTTTTTAGTTCCAGAAACCTTGACGCTTATAACCGCCTCTTCACCTTGGCAGAGTTAGAACACGCTCTTTCGTCGTCACGAATGACAGCACCAGGACCGGACGGAATCCACGTTCAGATGTTACAACAGCTCTCACCTAAAGGTAAGTCACTCCTGCTCGAGGTCCATAAACGTGTTTGGGTTGATGCCACGTTTCCTGACATGTGGCGAGAAGCCACCATTATTTCTATTTTGAAAGCCGGCAAGGACCGTCACCACCCTTCTAGCTACCGCCCAATTTCCCTCACCAGTTGCGTATGCGAGGTAATGGAACGCATGCTAAATGGGTGGTTGGTCTGGTGGCTGGGAACGCACAACCTACTGAATAACATCCAGTGCGGTTTTCGGTGATGCCGTTCCAGAATGGATCATCTTGTGTCCATGTCGACACAGATTAATAACAGATTTCTGAAAATCTGCCAAACAGTTGGAATATTTTTTGACATCGAAAAGGCTTATGATACGTTTTGGCGGGCAGGGTTTCTACATACTCTGCACACCTGGAATATACGTGAACGCCTACCACTCTTCCTTCCGGAATTCCTGAAAGACCGCGTATTCCGAGTAAGGGTTGGCCCAGTTTCTTCGAATATTTTGTACAAGAGAACGGTGCACCACATGGATCGATACTAAGTGTTATGTTGTTTGCTATTGCTATTAATTCGATCTCGAAATGTTTACCTCCGGGGGTATCTTCATCCCTATTTGTCGACCACTTTGCCGTCTACTGTACATCTCAGCGCACAACGTTTTTAGAGCGCCGTCTACAGACCACCTTGGACAACCTTAAGGGTTGGAGTTTAAAGAACGGCTTCCGATTCTCCACTGAGAAAATAATCTATGTTAACTTCTGGCGTCAGCAGAGTAGACTACCTCCAAGGTTCCAGCTAGGCGATGATCTACTACCTTTTGCAGATGAGACGAGGTTCCTTGGATTGATATTTGATAGAAAACTTAGTTGGTCGTCACATATAGCACAACTGAAAGCACGATGTGACCGCTCATTAAATATCTTGCGGGTACTAAGTGGAAAATCGTGGGGAGCGGATCGTACAGTGGTACTGCGAATTTATCGCGCACTCATCCGTTCCAAATTAGATTATGGTAGTATCCTTTATGGCTCAGCGCGAACAACTGCGCTGAAGAGATTAGACACAGTCCATAATTTTGGCATACGTATAGCAGTTGTGGCATTTCCAACGAGCCGAGTTATAAGCCTGTATGCTGAGTCTGCAGAACCCCCTCTGCAGTACAGGCGCAACATGATAAAAGCAAATTATGGCTTGGACTTGATTGCATGCCCACACATCCATCGTTTACGCCGTTCTTTAGCACCTTCATGGACGTGCGTTATAGAAACACTTCTATTAAACCAAAGCCACCTGGTTTTCGTTTCCGGGAGCTCCTTAGACATCTTGATACTGAAATGCCCAATATGTATCCTAGGGGGGAGAGGACATACCCTCCTTGGTTGTGCAGAGCGTCCCACGTTGACCTGGGTATGACTAAAAATGATAAATCTACCATGTCTATGTATAGTACCCGCACATGAATTTTAGAATTTTTAACGCGATATGAGGACCATTTTATAATTTATACAGATGGCTCAAAGAACTCAAATAGGGTTGGTTGTGCTTACGTGTGTGGAACCGAAACCTATACATTCGGATTCCACACTACCACATTCATTTTTACTGCAGAGCTTTATGCAATATACTTGGCCATTTTACACGTACGTCGACGAAAGTTGGGGGACTGCTTAATGCTGAGTGGTTCCTTCAGTGCACTTCAAAGCGTACGAAAGCTGTACAACTACCACCCAATTGTGCACCGTATCCAGGATGCCCTCCACGTTTTACACGCTTCTGGCGTTAGCGTGGTGTGTGCATAGATCCCTGGTCTCGTAGGTTTGCGGGGGAATGAAATCATTGATTCGGCAGCCAAGATGACTACCATACAGCCCAGGGTTCGAGTACCATCTGTGACATCGGAAGACTTTAGGGCCGTATTGCGGAAAGCTGTGCAAACCTGCTGGCAGGAAGCGTGGTCCACTCTCCGTAATAATAAACTTAGATCTGTGAAAGAACTTCCGATTCCCTGGGTTACCTCCGCTCAGTCATCTCGTCGCGAGGAAGTGAATTTGGCTCGGTTGCGAATTGGGCACTGCTTTTTTACTCACAGTTTTCTATTTAAAAAGGAGCCTTCTCCACTGTGTCCGTTTTGCAATGAACCGTTATCTGTACGACACGTGCTGCTAGAATGTTTTCACCTAGCAGACCTTAGGACGTCTCTGCAGCTGCCGGACAGCTTTTGCAGATATGCTAGCGGACGACAACGCAAGAGTGGAGAAGGTTTTTAGATTCTTTTCTAGTTTAGAGTTTAGGATTTTGTGAACGAAATTTTTAGTAGGGTTTGATTGATTTTTTTATGTACGTGTATTTTAATAGGTTTTGTTACACTTGTATAGCTTTTAGAAAGTTTTATATCTGGCTTTTGCCATCACTAGTTTTTCAAAGGGCGCTGATGACCGCCGTAGTTGAGCGGTCATTATCTCGTCGCGAGGAGGTGAGTTTGACTCGGTTGCGTATTGCGCACTGCTTTTTTACTCATAGTTTTGTTTTTGAAAAGGAGCCTGCTCCACTGTGTGCGTTTTGCAGTGAACCGTTATCTGTACGAAATGTGCTGCT